>JAGXCT010034529.1:9785-93549 GCA_022495035.1 Philopotamus ludificatus
CAGCATCTTCATCCGCATCAGCTGATTCTCCAGTGAATTTAATATTGTGTAAAGAAACACTGTGTTAGAATCTTCGTTTAGTCAAGCCTTCTAATCTATACGCAAACTATTATTAACGCATGCGTTCGCACTCGCTCGCGCTCGAATGTTAATGCATATGTGCGAACAGAACGTAACACTTTTCACAGTACGGACCTGGTTCATATGCATTTCATAATGCGACAGGGAAACAACCGCACGGAAACAAAAATGTGCGAAAAAGCGAATTGTGTGAAAGTCGAATGTGCGAAAACTCCGCATGTATTGGATTGATGCAAAAGTTAAGTCGTTTTTGTATTAAGTTTTTTTTACTAGAAACTGATGAATAACATCTGTTTAAAAATCGTCCTTTATTTAATGCCGAGTATTGTCGCGTGTCGGTATTGGGCGTGGCGGTGATGGCGATTGGGCGCAATTATGGTTTCGTGGATTCTACGGATCTATAAGGAGCCAGGCCGCTATCCAGGCCAATACGGTGACGTGTGTGCTACAGGATCATCCAATAAATAAAATACGAATTGGTCCTAGCCTCAACTCCTGGGCTTATGGCAGACGACCTGACCCATATTCGAAGACTCAAGATAACCTGGAAGACGACCGTCATAGTCCTGACATCAGGGTTGTCCGGGCGTGTCTCTGCTGGAGATCGCGTAATGTCCTCCAGGTGGCAAAGACCCGCATCAGGTTAGAAGGCCACTTAAATAATAATAATAATAAAATATAAAGGATGCTTCCTTTCTATCTTTTAGTTAGTTTTGGGATAGCCAGCGTATAGCAGGGAGAGGATTTTTTCATTGATAAATCACGGTTCAGGCGGCCTTTGAAGTCTGATGATAAATTAAAAGTCATAATTGACACCAATCCACGTCAAAACACCAGGGAGATCGCGATGAAGATTGGAGTCAGTTAATCAACAATTATGAGACATATGGTTTCATCGGGATACGATACAACGTTTATAATCTTCATAAATTTTCAGATGCTTATTGGACTGTGTTTCAACATGCGTTGCTTCGAGTGCCAGACAAATGCACGACCCTTTTTGCATCAATTGGTGACTGGAGTTCATCAAAAAAAGTATTGCGTTGTGTTTGATGGGATTGCAAAGGTATTCGTATTTCGAACTCTGAGAACGTAATCAAACAATTACAGCGGAATAATATTATAAATAATTAAAAAAACTAAACATCGTCTTTTAAAGAATACAAATCAAAATTGGTAAACAGAAAAAAGGCAGTGTTTCATCAGGACAACGCGCGAACACAAGTGGCGATGATGACCCAACATAACCTTAATGAAGGGATGTTATCAAGCATCCACCGTATTCTCCAGTCTTAGTTTCTTCTGATTGCAATTTATTCAGATCACACAGCAAAAAAGGTAAATAAATAAAATAGGCAAAACTTCCGTTGATGCATTTTTGCTAACAAACAACTTAAGAATTATTGTAAAAACAAAAGCAGTGGAGCCTGATTGATTTCAAACACTTTTAACTCTTGGGATGTAGTTGAAATATCTTTTAATATACCGTAGTTTCAAGCAAAACAATAAAATCACCTTTATAAGCTACTAAAGAAATACTATACAACGTGTTTTAGCATCAAAGGAGTTATTTTTAACTTTATTATGACCCTCGTGTTCATGGAACGAATTATTAATCCTCCGATTTTTTTATATACAGTGAACTTGAATCAATTGTTTTCCAAAGGACCCTCAAAAAAAAGATAACATCTCTATCCATAATCTGGTTGTATTTTCATAAACAACGATTTTTTGTTGAGATACGCCTTAAAACTAATGTCGAATGCAAGAACGATAGCTAGGTCTGGGTTCTATTGTACAGTAATCCCTCCGATAACGTTGAAATTGGGACCGCGTTATTAGAACAACGCGTTATCAGGATAATGAAGTACATACCTAATTTAGGGCTTACAAATCTGCCATAACCAAGAACAAAATAAAAAGAAATTATGAATCTAAGCGTTCGCCCTCTAATAATGCGCTCGCGTTATTAGAGGGATTGCCGCGATTTTTTTGTTGAAATTCGCGTTATTATTAATACGTAAATTATTTTTACATTATTACACCCATCCCTAGATTTACACTGTACATACATTATATTAAAAAGCGCGCAAAAAAATCGCGTAGTTTATAATATATCATGAGATAGGCTCCCGGAAACAAAAATTCGCGCAAAAAAGACATGGTGCTTATATAAAATATAGGGATAGGGTCCCAAAAAAACCGCATTTATATCAGCAATTTCGTTATCTTTTGACGGAACATAATTACCGGTCATAATTATTTACAACGAGCTATTTAATGTTGTTTAAAATTTACTTGTTTAATATTTTTTACGCGTTTTTCTTGAAATAACGCTTTTAAAAACTGCGTTAGTTCAAAACCGCCGAAATCAAGGGTTGATTGAGAATGTAATAGAATCTGAATGTTTTATTTTATTCAATTTAGGTTAATTGTGATAAAATCGATCTTTAAATCGATTGATTTCAATAAAATAGGTGAAATTAAAAATATGTAAGATACCCAAGGAAACGTATTACAAATTGAAGCCATTATTTTATAAAATTGCTGTAATCCGTAAAAGTGGTTCTTTTATTTCCAACAGAGACGTCATTATAGTTCATTAAAAAAATGAGTAAGAAACTCCGAGAAATGAGTTTCTAGTATCGTAATTCATAGACTGCATTTATGACGGATGGAAATATCAAATGAAATGGTTTTAGAAGCGGTATAAACTATCTCAAGATGTTGAGTGGACAAAGTGGTGTTGATTTGTTATCAAGGAAAAGAATTTAGGAGTAAAAAAATTAAGTGCGTCATTGAGAAATGAACACTAACTAATTTCATTAAACTTTTCGCTGTAGCAGGTTGATTCGCTGGTGAATTTCATTTTATATTAAATTATTTTTAATTTTTTGCTATGCGAAATAATAAAATAACTTTGATTTTTGCCGCATGTTGCTTTAATTGGTTACTTGACAATTTTTGTAAATACTCTCGCTCAAGTATACCCATAATTTATCAAACGAAATAACCATTAGATGCGTCTAATATCAAGAAACAAAAATCTTTAATGGCTTTTAACCGATGGGGTATATTTTGTATGAAATGCATGTATGGAAATAGACCCCATCGGCACGGCTATGTTAAACTCAATTCGAAACGACGTATTATTTTTTTGCATATTTGTAAAAAAAAATACCAAACAAGAAAGAGCATTATTTAACCATAATAAAATCAATGAAACGTGAGAATGTCAAGTACGTCACTTAGCATAAGTCTACACATAAATCTAGAAAAAATAAAATAACAGCCACAGCATCGCTTCAGAGAGTGCAAAACACATAATAATAATGCAAACACGATAAAAGTCTAATTAACGTATTGGCAGCCGGCAGTAATTGCAATACGAAATTGGTTTATCCAGAAATCGTAAAACTAGGATATTGATGTACGATCTATTTAACAGCGTTTATTGATCTGTCATTTTCGCGTTACTGAAATCGATTTACAGCTTCCGGTCATGAAGCGTATTTAAAAAATATTTATCGCGATAAAAAATGGTATATTTTGCGTGCAAATAAACGGGGTTAATCGCGTTTACGAAGCCTTATAATAATATTTTACTCATACTCGAAGAGTATTAAAAAAATATATTGAATACACTCATCAATAGATGTATGCGGTTCCACTTAAACGCAGCTAATAAAAATGTACACTCAATTCTTTTTTACGTGGTTTTGAAATAGCACGGTCCACTAAAAAGAACAAATACAGTGGACCCCACAATTACACGCTGAGTTGAAATAATCGCCGCCAACCCCCAACTTGAACGGTCGCATTCACGCCGTTGCATTGCGACGAATACATACAAGGCCGACTATTCATTTGACACGGGTTCGGCTACACACACACAGCCGGGCGGCCGTCTGTGCGGTGCATACAGTCAAACGTTGGCTAGCGTCTGTGTATTCGGCACGTGCCAGGCTTTACCCCCAATAACACTATCCCAACTTACACGGTCCCGATTTTAGTGTTAGTGGGGGGTTAACTGTACTATAATTATAGATGATTTTTTTAATTTTGCCGTTACATCCCGGTGTACATTACTGGAAAAGAACTTAATTTTATGTTATAATACTCAATGACCAATGGGTAAAAAGTAAACAGTGATAAAATTCATTAAAGTGCTTACAATTTCTCGCTTATAATCCTAATATAAAAGCAGCTGTGAAATTCCAGCTGGACCTGCAGATTTGTATAACTGGATATCAACAAATGGATACACAACTCGTGAAACAAAAAAACACAGAATTACTTAAGAGACTTCCTAATAATAATAAATTATACAACATAGAAAAGTAATAACAAACAAAAATCTTTATTAGATTTCAACACATTTGACGTGTCATTTTTATATTTTTTCTTATTTAAAATTATATGTGTATATTATTATTTATTTTATCTAGTAATTTTTTAAATACTTTATACAAAATTTTATTTTATACAATTTATTTAGTAAGTTTTCATTATTACATTTTCTATATTTTATTAAATTTACTGAACCAATATTTAATTTTTTAATGAATTCTATCACTTTTATCAGGTTTTTGATGAAACGTATCTAAGGTGTATAAAAGAGTTGAGTGTTCTTATTATTTGCGTAAATCGTGTTAGTATGGCATACAAACAAATAATTAGATTAACCATTTAAATGCTATTGGACACAAATATGGCCAGAAGTGGTTGCAAAATATATATAGTCAAAATAATTAATTTGGAGACGAACTTAAAGGCTTTAATAATAATGATATCGAAGAATTATTTACTAATAAGATAATAACCGAAGATGAACCTAGCCGTGCCGATGGGGTCTATTAGGGATCTCAAGTTTTTGATTTTTCTAGAACTCTTTAATATAAATGTGTCAAAAAAATTGACCGCAATTGCGAAATCAGTGCGATGTTTATTTCTCGCTCGCATCCGATACGATGTGCGGCGGCGTGTCCTCAGTCTGCAGTGAGACATCGCCCAGGGTGCGTGTCAATTACGCGTCATATTGATCAGTAAAAAAATCCAAAATATCGACTAAATTATGAAGCATATCATGAATTCCTAAAATACATAGTTAAGAATAAGTTAAGACATTGATGAAGAATTCATCAATATCTTGACTTAAAATGCTCGTTGGGGAAAGTACTATTGAATCAGTTAGACGAAAGGATTTAAAATGTTGAAAGACAATTGCGAGAATAAAAAAAAATAGTTGTGTTGAACTTTTTACGCGGATTTTCCGGAACCCATCTTGAAATTGAATATAAAATTGCCTTTTTTACGCGGATTTTTGCAAAACACATGTACCGCGTAAATCTAATGATGGGTGTATATATGATGAGTATATTTTTTTAAAGAGCATTCTTTGATGTGGTACGTGCAGCTTCATTTACATTAAATACGATTTAACGGTTAATAAAAAGAAATGTATTAAACACTTGATTTTCTTTTGTGATCTTTATTTAGTTCTATCATGAACAATGATTCACTATCACATTTTTTGGATATAGCGCGTCATATTACAGAATAATGCGTATATTGCGAAAACGGAAACGAAATGTCGACAATTTTTTTTACATAGATAAGAAAAAAACAATGAAGATTCGTGCAGTTGAAAATATTCTAACACTCAGAGTTCAACGAACTATAATACGAAAAAAATATCAAGAGTGATCCGGTGCGATTTTAAGCCTTATTAAAATATTTTATCAACACATTAATGCGAAGCGATAAAGTCATAATCATCTAACGAACCATGAAACAATGGTATTTGCATACATGAATACGAATTAGCGCATAAAATAAATATAAAAGTTTCCGCCTAATTGGGACACATTGGGCCTAAGAATTTTGTCCTAAATAAGCAAAGAACAAGAAAATTATATTAAATAAATAATAAGTACAGTCAACCCTCATATAACACCGAGATAGGGATTGCGCTATAGAAACTTGCTCTATAGAAGGCCAAGGGCATACAAGATTTGTGGTTAGATTTTCTTAACTGATCTTGTAAATTGATCCAAATCTATACATCAATCATTTATAACTTTTCATTCGTTCCTTATGTAAAAATGTTCTCTATATCTTTCTTTTACGGGTTAGTCAACGTTGCCGTTTAATTTTTATGCGCGCTCAGTGGAATAACGTGGTTTCAACATGTTTGCAAAGGCGCTCGTCGTTCTCTCTGCTAGTATTTATATATTTTTATATTATAATTGTGAAATAACGTTATAACTGCATTCGCGAACCACGTTTTTCCACTTGTTCATAGCATTTTTCATGTTTTGAATATAGTTTAGTAGTTTTTGATTTTAACCGGTTCGTCACTGCGGCTCAAAATCAACGGCGTTGTTCGAAGGGGGTCTAATTACTATGGAAAATATACGGAAGTCGCGATTAAACGGAATCTTCTTTTAAATAACTGGAGTATATGACTCTTAATTCCTATATTTGATTTCTTTTCCTTGGGATTTGGCTTATAAAATCGGTTATCCCGATAAATCGACGTTCCAATTAAGCGGAATCTACTGTATAGGGTGTATGAAAATGTATTTCTCTTACCTAACAACCATATCGAAAATTTCTTCCTTTTCGAAAATTTTACAATATAGATGTAATACATTGAGACAGGCATATTGTAAGCCTTTCCAGGGAATCGCTGCGTTATCGTATCCCTGCCACAATGGGCAGGATGTATGACGTGATAGGTACAACATTGCGGTTATTAAATTAACCACGAATTAATTCAGTTAAAATTTTTACACTACATTTTATCATAAAACTACAGAGAGAAAATTTTGTATCAATGATATATCATTAATAATTATTATATTAGATACTAAATAGTTTGATGATCCATGTCAGTTCTATGTGAATCTAAATTTGTTTTATGCGAAAATTTATAACGGCCATTAGTTTTGAACGGCGACATAAAAATCAGTTGAAAATTAGTGCAATTCTCGGATGCGTATTTTCAGATGATTGTGAACCATTTGTTCCACTTGTCAATCGATGCACTTTTCATTAGAGCGCATTTCAATAGCTCGATTAATTGATACGAGCTGAAAGTGGACTGCAATTAAAAATATATCAATTAGTGAATCATTTATAAAAAAAATAAATATATATTTTAACATAATTTTGGTTAGGATGATGCGTATGATTGACATCTAGCTATCGTGGGTCGTAATACAATTTGCGTATATACAATCTGGGAATGCAACATGTTGAATATTAAAAATAATTCAAAAACCATTGTACAAACGCGTTGTTCTCAGAAAACGTAAGCATTTATTTTTGCGAAAAATTACCATATATGCAAATTATGACACTGAAGTCCAAGGATGCTCGCTTTTAACCAATCCAACCAATCTTTTTTATTTTTTAAATGCGTTTTTTAAAATCGATGGTCAAGCAATTTGAATAGATCGATCTAAATAAGGATAGATATAGATCAAAAGCGTAGTAAAATGCGTAGGTATCAATAGTAATTTTATCAAATTAAACACCCACAGATTCACTGAGTAGATCCGAGGAAATGGGAAATAAATTAATTTAATTTCCTCAGCAACTGGGCGTGAATGTAAGCTCGAAAGAGATTCGACTAATATCTCATACATTTTTATACAGCATGAAGAAATATAATATTATTTATGCATATCAGATTCCCCATTTAAACATATTTTAATACAATAACATTGCGATTCCCACGATCATTATATGATTATGTAGCCAACTCATTCAAGTTCATATGCACATAATTAATATTTAATTGTATATCTAGCGCATAATCGGTCGCACAGACGATTAATAATCGGGATCTTGAACTGACATGAATTCTAAATACTTTAACACACACTGGATGCAGTCGTGTCACACAGTCTCCATTAACAACGAGTTAATTATAATTTGTACTGTGTAAACAGTTCGGCAAAATTAGAGGGATTATGACGTAGATAAATGCTGCACGTAATAAATGACAAGATTAAAATAGAAAACCAATAATATATCAATTCACAAAATTTTCTCTCTAACTGCACTATCTTTTTATTTTATTTTGACACTATGACGTATTTATCACAATAATCACAGTCGAAAATAATACTTTTATACGTGATTTATGTCGAATATTGATTTGTTGTTATTTATTTGTAGGTTATGTTTACGCGTTTGACGTCTGTCAGACGAACGAGCTACCAACCGCCGGCGGTGCGAGCGCGCAAGTGACAGTCGCGAAGTTTTCCCGCGCCGACAGCGCCGCCAACACAACGCAACGCCGCGAACCAATGCTGCCAACCGCAAAAAATATATTTAATTCAATCGCACGGGGATACTATTCCCTTTCAAAAAAGCCACGGATTATATCCATAAATAATTATTAATATATAATATACATATTTATATAACAATGGAAGAGATTAACGATGAAAGGACTTAATATGAAACGATGTCCTCTTTTTTATGAACTTAATGGAACTAAATTTGCGTTATAAAATACGCCAATTAGCGATCGTCCTGAATATCTAAACAACCAACCATATTTTGGCATTTAAAGAAACGTGGGAGTGTCAGTAGTTAAGAGCACAGCGTCAATTCAGCAGCAAAAACAAAATTGATTGCGTGAGTATTGTAACTATATTTTTTTTATGAAAATTCTGAAAAAATAATTGTATAATATCAGTTAGATTCAAGGATAAATTTATGCTTATCACGTTTTTAGTGGAATTACAGAGAGATCATCAATCATTGGATGTTAGAATTAAAATAAAACAATTATAGACAATATTTTTTTGAAAAATGTCATATAATAAATGATTATGATTATTTACACACTTAACGAGGGCTTCGAACAGTTATATTTTCTGGATTTTGTTCCAGCTCAATTGTAAATGAGCTATTTAAGCTGGTTTTTGTTCAGCTTCGATAATTATTTTTTAAACTGTTCAAAACTACTTTTATGTTGGAATGAAACCCCGTAGCTGAATCGAAAATAAATAATGGTTCATATCGATTTATTATACATTTTTTAAACAATTTATAAAATTATCACGTGGAGCTGAGCTGAAAACTGATAAACGGTAATTTTCCGTTACAAAAAAATAGAACCGAATTTAAATATAACGGTTCGAAGGCCTGCATTTAATGATTTTATATAGTCCAACATTTACTAGGAACATGAAATCGTCTCGATTCATTTTTAAACACTTAGATGCCGCGTTTTTTTGCGTATTGGCAACACCAAATGATTAAAAATTGTATTAATTTTAAATTCGAACCAACCGACGTTGGTTTTTTTATTACATAGCGGTTAAATAAAAATTTAAAAAACTACTAAATATATACTCAAAGCTGTCATGAATCCACCCATTAATTTAAAAAAAATCAAAAAGCGTCATGAGTGACGTAAACCAGCATCACATCGCAGACAATTCTAATCTAATTTTATGAATTTATTTTCATGTACATACATAATCTCGAAATAATCGTGATAAATCTTCAACAATGTATGAGCGACATAATAAAAATTAATAACGTGCTCGCATTTTAACCGTGTTTAGAAATACGCGAGATAATTAATTATTGTCTGCCAAACATCTTGTTAACGCATATCAACAACTCTCATATTTTTTTTTGCTTTTAAAATTTGGCAAATTACAATCTCCATCGGCATATACTATTTATGACCCATCTGTACATTGTTAAAGAGTCTCCTGCACTTTTATGTAGAGAGAATTTATTCTAAAATTATCGGAATGAGCTATTAGATAGGTGCAATTACGTGAAATGAACCACGTGCTTTATCATTGTCGACACAATGTAAAATAAAAGTGTTGAATCAAGCGTGCAATAAATTGGGAATCTAAACTATACGGTCCAACTGTTTCTTTTATTTATTTTTTATTGTCATGATTTAAGCTTTAGAGTGAAATAGTATCCTCTCCTGTGATACGTCAATGATAGCACTGATCGCACCAGCAAACATTGTAATAGATGCTTTCACAAAACATGGATAAGTAACCATTACAAATAAATCTACAATTTCATAATTTAGACATGTATCATTGATCAACGTTTTTCAAACCGACGTGCCATGAAAGTATCTTTGAAAATATTTAATTAAATTCATTCAAAATTTAACCCTATCCACTTTCCGTTCTATTCTCATTAATTTTAATTTATGAATATATAAAAAGATTTTCATAGGTAAAATTTATAAGAAACATCTATAGGGTTCGATTTGATATCCTATTCAATAAAAGACAATTTATTTTAAATAAATAAAGAGAAAAAAACGTAAATCAATTTTTGTGCTAAAAATACTTTTAGGCCTATATATCTGGATCACAGGGTCAGTGGTCATTATATACTTAAAATGTAAAAAATCGCAAAATATAGACAAGTTTATTTGGGTAAATTTGTGTATGCTCTGAATATTATGAATGCATGAAAATCAAAGAATACAGATAAATCTATTGTTTTTTTCTAAAAATGTTAAACTTACACAGCCAACCCTTTTATATCGGGTCCAGCTATCGAACAGTTTTCTATAGCGTGTGTGACAGTCCCTTTTACAGTGCTCCCTTTTAGAGCGTAGTTTTCTAAGTCAATTACATATTTCGTAAACATGTAATACATTGCCGCGAAAAATAAAGATCAATGCCCTTTGGTTGATAACAAAATATAACACGCGCGCGTGAAAAAACTAAAAATAGAATAGAAGATTATTTAAAATATGTAAAAAGAAAAATATTTGATGTATTGGTTTCGTTAAATTCTGACATTCCCAATTTCCATACCCAAATTTTGTATGAGTGCCGTGTCTTCTACAGGGCGATTTTCTATAGCGTGGTCGACGCTATAGAAGAGTTGACTGGATAAAAATTTCTCATAGTGATCAAAAAGTTAAGAACGTTCCATACTTCAAGTATACAATATGTAGGCTCTATTTATTTGTACAATTTTAATAATAATAATATTAACTAATCGATTAAATTAAAGTTCATAAATAAATTGAAAAGGACATAATCCTTATTCCATAATAAATAAAATCTAGGGTGTTGTGAGATAAAAAAATTGGGTACTCCAAGTTTTAGATTTTTCTCGAATAACCCTTTTAATATAAATCCTACATGTCACAAACGTTTTGTAATTGCCTTAAAAAGTCTAAAGAATAAATATTATAATTAATCAGTCTTTTATTGTCTGCAATTGCGAAAAAAAGATGAAAACAACAATATTCGCTTCTGTTGCCACGGGAGCGATGATTTTTCTCGTTCGCATCTGGTACGATATGCCGAGCAACACGTGATGCGAGAGCTCAGTCTGCGGCGAGACACTGCTGAGAGCGTTGTCATTTATGCGCCATGTTAATTAGTTAAAAATTTAAAATATCGACTAAATGATAAACGACTAATGAAGAATTCATCAATATCTAGACTTCAAATGTTTGGGGTATCTGAAATACCCCCTTCGGACGCCGTCGGGACGGATGGTTGCATCATATTAAATTCTAATAGCTATAAGTGATAAATATTTGAATATTTTAAATTTATATGTATAAAAAAAAAATTAGAAACGGTTTTTTTTAAATGTTTTTCCTCGATTCTATAAGATGGTACCACGTAAACATACGAATACGTCTACAAATGGTTCGCAAGCCCTGAGTATAATAAAATCAAACGATCTCATTAGTAGGAACACCCCATTTTATGGTCACACAATGTTTCCCTTTTCGGAAAAAATAACTTTTGTCCACTTTCTCCCACCTACAAATCATGAACGTGACACTGTGCAACTATTCCATATAGGGATAACGAAAAACCGAAAGCTCGACACGCGATTGCGATCAGTTTTAAAATCATAAAAAATCGAAATCAAATGAAAAGAGGCGTGGCAAGGGCGTCAGCGAAAGGTCGCAAAGATAAGTCCTAATGAAATTGAATTTGATACAAAAAAAACCTCGACAAGGTTAGATAATAAACTGAAAATTATCTGATTTACGATAGCATCGATTGGGGGAGTGTCCGTTGAAGATATAAATATTTTTGACTTAAAATTTGTGCAAGGTATATTCTCCCCTCCGCTTATTGGTTTGGTCCAGTTTTACGATATCGTAGACTTAACGATTTTCAAACAAAGAGTGTCTTTTATTAGCTCGGTCCCGACACGGTGATGGTAATATCATTTGGGGACGAGTTGACAGATTTACTCGATGTTTATACAGAGGTCAAAGTTGCAATGCCAATGACATCGCCCTAATTAAATGTGGTAAGGCGAAGCTCTTCAAAAAATTATCAATACCGAAGTGATAAGTGCGGGTTCTAAATTAATCATGATTCATGATAATACTATGTCATACTAATTTAAATAAATACGTTGAGACATCTCGTCTATAAATAAAATGGTTAAAATAAAAAAAATATTTTCTAGGATTGCTGATTATTTGTATTGTCTGAAAATGAGAGGAAAATAATTGGGGTTTTTTTAGCTCATAATTAAATTTAACTTTAATAATCGATATTCAGGTGTGTTGGAATTGATAAAATCTCAGACTTAGTCAAATACGATGCAAGATTTCGACCTTTTCGATTGACCAACGAAGAGGTCAGATGTTTTAGTGCTTCTTTTATCGATTCTTCGTCAATAACTTACAGCTGAAATGGTTTCGTCGAGATTGCAAATATTGATAGAGAATAAAATGGAAGTTAGACCTTCGAACAATCATATGTTTTTGCTATAAATTAGGCTTCTATTGCCGTCATGCTGTAATGTTGTCCCACCATTATGCAGATCGTTCCGTAACGTAAAATTATCACAGTGCGAATGTCATAACACGTTTGTCAAGTTTTTTTTATTTATTTTACTAACTATTTAAAGTGGCCAAGAACTGTTGAACGATCAACGTCTGAATTTTATACAGTCTCTGCAATTGTCGTCCCTGATTCAGATTTAATTAACGTCTTTAGTTGATTATTATTAACTGAAGGACGACATTAGAATACAGTCAGCCCTCCAATAACGTTTCCTATCAATCAATATTTTCTACAAAATGCCTTGTCAACCAAAGAGCATTGGCCTTTATTTTGCTGGGCAATTTATTATATATTTATGACCTCGAAAATATTAGCGTTCTGTAGAAAGAATCAATTTAGAGGAAACGTTATAGAAGGGCTGACTGTACTTCATTTTCAAGGCTCTCGTCTTAAACATGAATATTTTGGTATTTTATACTTATTTTTAATAATTTTAATTAACTATAGTATATCAATTAGGAATTTGTTCAATGTTACGTTTACAACCACTATCTATTTTCATTATTTTTAACCTAGCCGTCCGATGGGGTATATATGGAACCTCAAGTTATTGATATTTCTCGAATTTAATATAAATCCTACATGTCACAAACTTTTTGTATTTGTCTAAACAAGTCTAAAGAATACATTATAAATAACTATCGACAGCCGAGTTCCCTGGGCACGTGTACGACACTAGTACGTTTCACTCGCCCTTGGCATATCTTACCGGATGCGAGCGAGAAAAAACATCGCGCCCGTAGAAACAGAAGCAAATATTGTTATTTTTATTTTTTTCGCAATTGCAGACAATAAATTATTTATAGTATTTGTTCTCTAGTCGTTTTTAGACAAATACAAAAAATCTTAGGGTGCCAAATCGAATGACGAAGCATCAACAATTATAAAGTCCATGTCGTACCATATCATATTATTTTAATTTAACCGTTGATTTAATTAATAATATTTCTATTAAAAAAACATTGTTGTTTTTTTGAGGGCACGAATTTATTTTCGTCGCAAAGAAGTGCGAATTTTTCCACAAATTATTCGCAGAATTGTCGAAAAAATGAGAGAAAGGCACCGCGTTGCATGTAATTAAGACATCAATTACCGCATCTTCCGCACGACTGTCTAATTATTTCTAAAGCTCTTGAGAATTGTAGCTAATTGAAGTAAAAAAATGGTATTTACCTAATCAACGTATTTACAAGGTCGGAAGAAACTACAATTACACTAAAAATCAAACGTTTTAGTCATTTGTAGGTCATAGAAGATAATGAAAAAATAATAATACATTTCAATATAATGATAATTATGATTTTCATATTTATTTTCAATTCAACAAAATTAAATTATTACATAAACAACAATAAAAAAACCTATTACCGCAAAAAGCAGTTATTTTCCTATCAAACTAATAATATTTTATTAAAAATGTATATAATCCATATAAAAATCGAGAGGATTGCTCATCTCGTCTATTAATCGCACAATAAAATATATTTCCAAGTAATATAATAATTGATAATTATGTTTATTATTTCGTAGAGCAATGATTTTTCTTAGATAAGCATGTTTTTCTCGCTTAAATCTATTAAAATTAATATATTTGTACTATGTATTTTAAATTTATGATTGTGTAACATATTATGTCGAACGTATCGAATTTAAAATCTCATGTAAATATTGACAGATAGTGTTAACATTGACCAGATAATAAATTGCGATAGAATCGCTCGAGGCTCTTATTCTCACTTTTCGCCGTTTTCACTGTCGTTTCGTTGGCCGCATTGACAGTGCTGCTTGGCCGCGGACGGGAGGTCCTTCGTCCTCTTTCTGCGCACGGCATAGTTCCTCTCGCGCGAAGGAAACTTAGGCGTTTTCTTGGACGCCGGCTTGGCGGCCACGTCGTTGGGCGGTGCGCATGCGCAGCCGCCGTTGGTGCGGCCGGCTCTCTTGTCAATCACTTCACCTTCACTTTCGGACGCGGCCATTTTGTCACTGCCTAACCATCCCATGGTGTTCGCTTTCTCGCGAAGACACTCGACCAAGTGGCTGCTGCGAAAATGCAAACTGATTATGGTACGTGTCTCGCTGTTAAATATGCGGTCTGGGGCCCATGCGACAGAGCCGGCTTATGTAATCTGAGAGCTCGGCTCAATGTCGACGAAGAGTCGAAACAATACTGGACAAACTCTGTATTTATCCGGCGTACATGTCATGATTATGTGTCATGGTACATTCGCTGCGATCGACAATAATTTCGCCAATCGTCGGAATAACAATGAATATTTTATGAAACTTGAACTCGGTTATCAAAGCCGATAACGAGACACTGAGCTAATTGCGGAAATGTATTAGCATTGCAATAAAATAAATTATGCGATTAAATTATTGATTGATAAGTATGGACGTCCATTTCTGACCAATTGAGATTTGAACGTACGAACAATTGCGCTATAGCAGGAGTGACCAACGCGTCGAAAGCAGTCGAATTATATAGGGAAAACCGAAAAGTAATGTCAATTCTTTTGTTCATTTTATTCTATAATGTATTGAAGCTTTCGAGACCATCTAGGAAATATATGGAGAGGTCTTAACCCTTTGAACTCCTATGTCGAGGTGGCCTCGACATGGGTTTTTTACCGGCAACTCCTATGTCGAGGTCACCTCGACATTTTTTACTTGAGTCGTTTTTAAAATAATTAAGAGACGATTTGATATTTTTTGTGACAATTGCGGAGAAATGCTTGTTTCATCTTATGTTGAAACGCATACCGGAATTTTATAACAAAAGACGTGCCAAGGGTTTCTCGGCCGAAGTGGGACCATAGAATACAGGCGGACCTCAACTTTCGCACATTCGACTTTCGAACAATTCGCTATTTCGCACATTTTCGAAAAATCGTTTTTTTCAAAATTGTTTTCCAAAGGCACGGCATAGTGATGGATGAAATGGAAAATCTTTGTCTTATTGGATAAGTAATCAAAATCAGAAAACATCCTTCACAGGTACTTCAATGATTCAAGCTAAGGCTCTTAGTTTGCATATTGATTGGAAGCTAGACTAAACGAATATTCTAACATAGTGTTTCATGCAAGTAACGGCTGGTTTTCAAATTTTAAAACCAGGAATTCTTTACACAATATTAAATTCACTGGAGAATCATCTGATGCGGATGAAGATGCTGCAAAGGCCTTTATTTCGCCATTGTCCAAAATTATTGAAGATGAAGAATATACCTCTAGTCAAATATTCAATGTAGATGAGACTGGTTTATTTTTTTTGGAAGAAAATGCCTAATCGTACACATTCTTATCAAAGGACGAATCAGTTGCCTAATTCATAAAGCCTTCTAAACTTAACAGTGAAGATGTTAATGAGATGATTGAATCTTATTCTGAACCCTTGACTAATGAATTTCACAATGGACCGACAAGAGAGAACAAAATAGTACACTAGTGAAATTATGAGGAAGAAGAACCAGAGGAAATCATCAAGACCTTAACAATAAAAAAACATGAACAGAAGCTTTTACACATCTCGAGACATTTTGAATATTATGAAAGGAATGTGATCCCAATGGAGAACGCATATCTCAAGTGCATAGGGCGATCCACTTAATGGTACTGCATGTTACAGAACTCTCTCTATGAAAAGAAAAAAAGTTATGAAATACAGCTAACCCTTGACAAGTTTATTAAGAGAATATAATTTTGTTAATATGTACTTAGTTAGTACATATTAGTATATAATACGTAGTTATGTACAATTTTGGTGTTTTTTACATCCCTCTACTCGAACATTTAACTTTCCTTTTTACATTTTCAGGAACCAATCATGTGCGAAAGTCGAGGTCCGCCTGTATATGTTTTGCCTGATTCTCGTACAAGCTACATCTCAACATTTGTCCCATATTTTGGAAGCTATAGGACTCAGGGACTGGTTAGACCTGACTTGACGTTTATCAGTAGAATTGTGTTACATTTATTCAACAACTTGCAACACCATATTCCTGATTTGCAGGAGTATCATTTTATACAGATAGATTTTATACAGATGCAACATTGGCGAAAGGTAGCACTAGAAAAAATGATACTTAAGCATGAAATAATTATGACGAATAGAAAGGGATTACCCAAAGATATAAAAAAAACAAGATTAGTAATTGGGAGTAAAATAGCGTTAAGAAAAAAAAAAATACTCTCGTGCAAGCTTGGCGCGATAAACGCATAGTTACTATGATGAGTACAAAGTTCACGTCGTCTTCGAAAGCTGTAAGAAGATGACCGAGGGGATCAGCCCAAAATAATGAACCCACAATAAATAAGACAACGTTTATACATAACTATATTAAAAACATGGATGGGGTAGAGTACAATTAGCGACATCTTATTGCTTCATGCGGAAGACTTTAAAATGGTGGAGAAATTATTTTTGGGGGGGCTTCGGACTAGAATTGTAAAGCTCCTACATTTTATGCAAAGAATGTGAAAAGGAAAACGAAAAACATTTCCTTAAACTTATTGATGCAATTGGTCGGAAATTTTCGTGTATCAAGATCAAAACCGGGGAAATCATCAACAACTGATACAGAACAACGTTTAGATGGAACTTGACATTACATTTACAGCAATCCTAAGAAACATAAGGACTGCATGGTATGTTTAAATCGAAAAATTCCTGGAGGAAGACGAGAAACTACCTTCTTCTGCGAAACGTGTGATAGAAAACCAGGCCTTTACCAAGGCGATTGTTTAAAAAAATATCACACACTAATAAATTCTAAAAATTAGTCTGTTAAATAAATGCATAATAAAGTGCACTCAACAGTTAAAACCATTTTTTATTCATTTATTTTAACTTTTTTCCGATGATTTTACCTTAAATATCCCTTAAAACTCGTAAGTCGACATATAGTCGACATCATGTTTTCGTCTCTCAACTCGAACGTCGACAATACGTCGACATAATTTGTCTATCTTGGGCTGTCATTCTGCAAGCATTTTGTCCATAAGTGTGAGTGAGATAGCATTATATTGTGGCGACCGTACTATATGAACACTACTAAATTCAGCGATTCATATCAATCGATTCGCGTATAATGGTTTTTAACAAATTATGTGAAATATTTGAATAATGCTGATTGTACTAGATAAAAAAAATCATTTGTTTGTACAGATATCACGATCAGAAAGATATTGAAAAAAATATAATAAAAAATCGAAATTATATTTTTTACATTGTTTTTAGAAATACATATCTACAATATTTAGATAAACAAAATTGTAGGCAGAGACTATGGTACGCTATCAATAAAGTTATCAAATTTGCAATTATCACCAGATCAGTTTGGAGAACTTGGAAACCATATCAATTTTGATGAAATGGCAGCATTTATTGGTGTCATTTTAAATATGGGGTTGGTTCCTGTGAAAATATACAAATATATTGGTCTCAACAATTCAATCTAAAGATGCCATTTTTTTAAGTATTTTTAAACGAGATAGATTTTTTCAAATTTTCTGGATGCTCCATCTAAATAAAAATATACACGATCAAACCCCTAGAACCAGAATTCAAAAAGTTAACAATTTTATAACTTATATTGATTCCAAATTTAAAGATTATTATGTGCCCGAAAGAGATATAAGTATAGGAGAGTCCGTCGTAAAGTTTAAGGGGAAAATAAGTTTCATCACATTTAATAAGAACAAACCTACAAAATGGGGTATCAGAATAAATGTGTTGTTAGCTGATGCAACTAATGGTTTTATATATCCATTTTACCGTACTGTGGCAGCATTACAACCGGGCATTTTTGTACGACCACAGTCTTTTAGGAATGACGTGTTGTTTCACAGCCACAATAAAATAGAAAGAGGGAATTTTTTTTTTAACGGGTATCATTAAAATACCTAAATTTACCTACATAAAATAGAGTATTAGCTTGTAGGTCTAACTAAATAATGATATTATCGTGGCAGGATAAAGAATTGAAAGAAGTATTACTACTTTCTACATCAGAAAGTCGAGTGATAGTGTCTCGGGAGATTTTATGACGGAACAACGGTAGAAATTTCAGAAACCAAATGTGATGATAAAATATGCAGAAAACATGCGAGGGAGTCGATCAGGCAGATCAACTCACGTATTATTGTTTTACGGAAATGTTTAAAATGGTGAAAAAACTGTTTTGGGGGGTTTGGAAAATGTTTAATTAGCCTATACGTTATATGAGCCAAAACAAATTAAAAATAATAAAAACCAATGAAGCACTCAAATTAGTTTTGCAAATTATCGGAGATTTTAGAAAGGTTCTTCATCGCGGAGACCATCAACATCAGACACAGAAGAACGTCTAAATAAAAACCTCATTTTCATTTTAATAGGAGTAAACATAAAGACTGTTTGGCTTTTCAAAAGAAATGTGAAGATTGGAAGACACGAAACGCGATTTTATTGTGATACGTGTACTAGAAAGCCAAGTCTTCATCCAGAAAATTGTTTTAAAAGATATCATACCATGAAAAATTATAAATTGTAGTTTAATCAGAACAGTTATTTTTCAGTATATGTAAGTTCATTTTCTTCCGCCATATATTTACTTAAGTTGTATATATATACAATTTCCACAAAATATAATGTAATGTTAAAGGTTATAATTTATATAAAATATTGTCAAAATTACATTATTTATTTTGTCTGACAAATTAAACAATATATTTTATGTTATTTTGTATTATTAAAAATAATAAATTCATACTTTTATTTGTTTATTGATTAATTTAAATCCACGTTTAAAACGTTTTTTTTTTTAATGTGTTCAACCCCTGACATTACAAACGGAGTGGATCTGTTACGCTGTCTTTAACCACGCACGCTAATGGCGGCAACTCAAAAATGTATTGTTTTCAATTGTAATTTTTCCAATATATCGACACCTAATTGTTGCATATTTTTGAAGGTCGTAAGTAATAATTCAAGTTATACTGTTATTATAAAAAGATAGTGTCTATAGTGATATCTAATACGTTTCCGAAGGACTTTTACATGTTACGTATAAAATTTCAACAGTTGTGTTAGAACCTTCCTAAAAAATTTACATGACTAGTTTACTTACTAAAAATGATATATTTAGTAAATTTAAGATATTCTTTATAATTATTTACATTGGTTTTGGAAAAATATTGAAAGAAAATGTGTTTATTCTTAAATCAATTTTCGGAATTATATTTTGAAGAAATCTTGAAATAAAATACGAGTTGGCGCTACCCCATTTGGAAAAAAAATACGAGTTTTAAGGGATATATTTTTTAGAAAATTCTCTGAAAATAGCTTGGAGTTGCTGGTAAGCTTTTAAAAAAAAGTTCAAAGGGTTAAAGCATCAAAAATGCCATAGATGGTTCAAAAAAATTAAAAAAAGTTATAGAGAATTAAATGATAAACCAAGATCAGGAAGACCTCTAAAACTTGATGATGCCATCTTATAAACTAGTGTTATGGCTTATAGGTAAAATGCATGACTGAGCCAAGTTAGTAGTCGGATAAGTGTCCAACATAAACTATGAATTCAGGGAATTCTTTACAACACTGGCTAGGGGATATGTAAGAGAAAAACACCAATTACCTCCGCATGTTTTATAAAAAATAATATTTATGTGGGTAGTTGGGCGCCTTAATCTCTATCAAATCTTTATATGGATGAATGGCGCTTTGGAATATTTTTGTTATGCCATTAATCCATGGTAGTCAAATAAATAAATAAATATTCATTGGTGGAATCCGATCCTCATAAAACCAAAAAGGAATTATCACTAGATCTCGGCTGTTCCTTGTCAATAGTAAAGGACCATTTGAAAAGGACCAGCAAAAAAATAGACAAGGAATTTGTGTACCGCACAAACTTTCACTAACAGTGCTGGAGCAAAGGATAACCATTTGTTCGTCGCTCTTGTCTAGGTATGAGACCAATACGTTTCTGAGAAAGATTGTTACTGATGATGAAAAGTGGGTACACTAAACCAGTACTTAAATCAAGTACTGGTTTCAACCCCTCGATCATCATTAACCCTGAAAAAGATACTTCTTCGTGTGTAGTGAGATATTTTGGGCGTAATTCATTATAAATTATTAAAATCTGGATAAACAGCCGAAGTGTATTGTGCCCAATTAAAAAGATTGAAAGCAAAACTGTTCAAAAAGCGATAAGTTTTGATAAAGAACTATAGACGTATACCGCGACATTACAACGCAAAGCCACACGCAGCAAGAATCCCACAGGACCAAATCAGGTAGTTGGATTTAGAAGTTCTACTGATTATCATATTTTTAAATCTTCAGAGCATTCTATTGAGAAATACAATTTTTACTACAGTACAAGATGTAAAAAAAATGTGAATTCATTTTTAAATAAAAACCTCAACAATTTACGAGAGAGGAATCCAAAAAATATTTAAACTATAGAAATATTATAGAGAACAATGGAAATTATTTTGTATAGTGTTTATCAATATATTTTTAATACTTTCCGGTTTACATGCACGGTAAATAAGTTCTATTAGTGAACATGTTAACATCGGAAAATGCGAAATAAACGTTGTCTAAAATTTTGTTTCAACATTGAGTTTAGTCAATCCTTCTATAACGCCGAGATAGGGACCACGCTATAGAAACCCGCTCTATAAAAGACTAGGCACACATACAAAAGTCGAGATAAGGATTTTTAATTGTATTTAGTAAAATAAATGAAATTAATACATTTTTCCATTCGCATATTTTAAATGACCTTGTTCTATTGTTAATTTGTTCACACGCGCGTGTTATATTTTATTGCCATTAAAGGGCATTGACCTTTATTCGCGGGGTAATGTATTGCATATTTATGAAATATGTGATTTAACTTTGAAAATGTTGCCTTTTGTGGCAAACGGCGATCTGAAAGGAAGCACTATAGGAGGGCACGCCGCTCTATAGGAGGGTTAACTATAATTATACAAAACAATTATAATAACAGTAATATCCCAGTTGATATAATTATTTTTATGATTTTATTATTTCTCTCAAAATGTATAAATAAATATGTAACAATATAACCATGTTGAATTACAGATATATATTTAAAAATAAAATTTACTCCCCCAATTTAACGGAATCATCGAATAACCGAATTAAATTATTATTATTCGTTTTATTCGGTTTATGTTTCCTGGAATTTGTGCCAAATAATCGTCTGTCTCGATAAACCGGCGTCCCAATTAAGCCAAATCTACTGTATCATATTTTAATTACTACTAAAAGTAGGTAGTCTATTTTTTTTATTTGCAACAGAATTAATTATGTACCTTGCTCTAGTGACATGGCTTAGTTAATTAAAAATATTTTTTTTTAATAAAAGCGACTTCTTTAATTATTTATATATAGATTCATAAAAAAATACTTGATGGGTTGTTATGGGTTGTGAGCTACGGATAAAAATTTCGCCATTTTTTGAACAACCAAACCAGGTGGGCTCGCCAACCAAAGGTTTAAAATATGTTTGTTTTTGAAATCGTTGATTAATCATATGCAAATATATGCATCGCTTTTTAGTCTTAATATTATGTTCATTTCTTTTTTGATAATTTATAGCTCTACTTGACAAGGTTATTTACAAAAAAAATTGTATTCATTTTCATAATTGTTCACTTATACTTTAATTATTTGCCTGATGCGATATATCTCGCTAATAAAAAAAACGACGATATATCGTTGTTTAGCATTCACAGGGTTAACGGTTTTTTTAAAGTTGAATAGTGAGTTCATTTACAATTTAATTTTTATCTAAGCGTATACGATATGTTAATACTTTGATTGTTAAACAGCGATGTATCGTGTTTTTTTTCTTATTACATAAAAAAGAGAATCGAGATAAACTGCGTTAGAGCGGGTTGATTCGGAGTGAATCAAATTTAATTTTAAATAAATCATATTCCATAAAACAATGCATATTATATTGGCATGAGATTTATGATTAATTAAAAATAGCTGGAAATGTAATGAATAACGATATTCGTCAACCGCAACAAATTAATAACATAAATGAACTTTCACTGCTTCTATATATTACGTTAGTATAAAAAACAACGATATATCGTTGTTCAGCAGTCAAAGGGTAAAGGTACAAAATATATATATATATATATCCGTGTAAAAAGAGAGTCGAGTGTATATTTAAATTGAGATAAGGACATTTAAAAAGCTGTTATGATCGCAGTGTTGCCAATGGCGAATTATTAATTCACTTGTTTTAAATAAAAAGAATATATTTCATCTGTTTCGAAATATGAAATATGAAAAATTGTATTCCGTTTAAAAATGAGAAGAATATATTATAATAATTAATATTAGAAATGTGTGTTTTAATACACATAGCTGTTATCTATTTATATATAAATACGTGTTGTATATTGTACTGATAAAACATGGTACATTCTATTATATTTTCCGGTATTATGCAAGGTATATCAAAAGTATGAGGATATTAATATTAATCACTGTACTATGCATCAATTATAATGGGATTGTATGGTCAAATGACAAAATGGCCGCAACTAATTGATTTTGCGCGATTTCACTGTAGATTTTATAATCGAGCACATTCGAAAACAATACAATAATTATACATATTTTTATATGCACTTTGTTCACAGAGCAAGAGAACAGACGTTCACTTCCCGGACACGAGAGATAAACTGAGTCATTAACACAAGTAATGTCAAATGCACAAAGAAATAGTTATCGCTGGGTAGTACACATACGTATTTTTGTTTAAACAAATTTAAAGATAATACGTCAACGCGCACGAAGACATGAACGATCGTAAACAAACTCCTTATCGAGTACCAGGATGAAGATTAGACGTACATATCACCCATTGCGCCATTTTCTAGGTCATTTATTCGAACGGGTCAAATTTAGTGTATCAATTGATTCTATAACGAAAACGCAAGTAAAGTCATTAAATACTCGTTGAATGTGCTAACTTAATCCAACGTTGAAACGGTGGGGTCGTCACGGACAGGGACATCTTGATCTTTAGATCTAAATCTCTTTGAAATTAATGTTATTTATGTATAATAAATCATTTCGATGGAAGATACAAATCATTTAAAATGTGATACAGCTGACGCATAAAAATGAAAAATTTTATTCGTAAAAATATTTTAATATATTTTGAGTATCGTGTCTTCTTGGTGAGGTTTTACAAAAAAAAATAGTTAGAGAAATAGCAGTCTTCTTTAATTGATCGAGCGCAGGGTGTCACCGGTGGGTCGCAAGTTTATTCACTTCACACGCTAGCGTCTCACCCGTGATTCATGATGTTTTTCTTTGAAAAGGTCTTGTAAAAATATTGTGCCAGTGACAAATATTAAGTCAAACTACTTTTTATGCAATTTCTATCGTTACTAAAATTGGTGACAGTTGAATACATCAAAATGAAGATATTCAAAGTGTTATTGAAGCAGATTCTAGATTGGTGCAAGAGATCCATCCATAGACTCCCTCACTTATCGAAAACATTTTTTCATACATTTCCTATCCCAATGGCTTATCGTTTTAGCTTACTGATTATTCAACGACGATATATCGTTGTTTTAATATTAGAAAAAAAAATCGTAGCACCTAAATGGTTAAACGAGATGTTTTAAAAGAAAAAGTACAGTCAGCCCTTCTATAACGTATCCTCTCAATCACTATTTTCTACAAAATGCTTTGTCAACCAAAGTGCATTGATCTTTATTTCGCTGGGCAATGTATAATATTATATATTTACGAAATATGTAATTTAACCTCGAAAATATTTGCATTTTATGGAAAGAAGCAACTTAGAGGTAACGTTATAGGAGGGCTGACGGTACATCTTTTTTATTTTATTTTTTCTCGAATAACTTATTTAATATAAATTCTACATGTCACAAACTTTTTTTTATTTGTCAAAAGGACTAAAGAATAAATATTAAAATTATCTCCAATTGTGAAAAAAAAATAAAAAACGACAATATTCGTTGCTGTTGCCAAGCGCGCGATGTTTCTATGTTTTATCTCGCTCGCATCTGGTATGATTTGCTTAGTGCAAGTGACACGTGTTCCGAATTTTTAAAGCCATGAAGCGCTTAAATATCATTAATGTTACTATTTATTTTAAAATAAACTATTAATCCACTTTCCTTCATTTCTGAGGAATATGATCATGGACATGGTTTTCATAGGAATATATAGTGCAGTGATTTTCCAGCTTATATTTTTGACAATTTTTTGTGAAATGAAGGTCGTCAGCCTCCACCCCACCCCTCCAAAATCAAAAATATCTACCAAATTATGAAGCATACCATGAAGCAGAATTTCAAAATAATTATAAAGAATTTGTCCATATCTTGACTTGAAATTCTTGGGGTATCTGAGATACCCCCTTCGGACAACGCGGTTATTTTCGAGCCGCGGTGACATAAATCGCATTTAAAGGAAAAGAGATTAAATGCTATGAAATTTTTTTAAATTAGTTGTGTTACAAACATAACTATGAATTCTCTTTAGTATTCAATTTAACTTAAAACGCGAATTTACTCAATAAACTTGGGTTTTAGATGTTTTGCTAGGGTATGCAGTGAATAATCAGTTGTCATACCGGCGTGACCACAGCGGTTAAAGAGTTAACGATACTACAGCTCTCTAAAATATAGAAGTTTACGAAATAAATCTGGTTTATATCACTCTTAACGGCTTTTTTATAATATTCTGACGATCGTTGTTAGAACTTTTTGAGAATATTCTTGCGCAAACAACAATATATCGTTGTTTAACAACCAAATAACATACATACCAATGAAACAGCCCTATATAATAGTTTTTGATTAAATTTAATGTTTAATCATCTACGAAAAATTTACATAATTATGTCGCGTGCGGACGGAAATAAATTTGAAAATCAAAAATAAAGCTAAAACTCGAATTTACTTACGAAAATTTGGGTTCTAGATATTCCCATAAATCAATTGAACACATACCTACCCAAATACTATTTACACAAAGCTTTCATCAATTATCCCTGGCGTGTGCGACAAAAGAAAAGTTGTCACGCCGGCGTGGCAGTGGCGGTTAAAGGTTTAAATCTTATTATTTCATAAAAAATCTGTGTTTAGATTTTATGGCCATATCTAGAGCTGTTATGATATACATAACAACGAACATTGCCTAACAATAAAATAGCATACGTCACAATACTATACATAGTAATTATTATTGTCACCAATATTAATTCTATGGTAGGTCAAGTATTATAGCAATGAAATTAAAATATAGTGTTTTCAAGTGATTTAGAAGATTAGTACATATTGCAGGTTATGTACAACCGCAGCGGCATTGATTAAAGATATCTGATTGCATGTGTGACATTATCAACATTGACACAATTAACGCATACGTCGGGCATAAAGATTTCCATATATTTAAATAATATCTCGCATATACACTTACATATAGTTGGGAAAGTATTCTATCAAGTCTCGCAACATAATCGGATAAAAGACAGCGTGTCTCTTCGTTTCAACGGACATTATATATTCAATATTAAAATTATGTATAGTTGTACGTAAATGCGTTATGATGGAGCATTTAATACTGCGACGATTAGATAACTGCACAACCATTTTTATCTGTGTACTCCGTTGTTGTCCGAACGAAAAGCGTATCTTAAATAAATATTTAATTAAAACATCAGATGATCAAAGTTGTCCGACTAATATTCTGTACAGGAATTTTCTATTCGCAACTAATTCAGATTCAAAGTTGCTGGCGTTGCAACAAGTTTCATATCGAAGGTCACAACAATAAAAATTGCAGCCATGGAGTGTACATTTTATGCCTTTAATTTGCATATTATTTCGAATACGTTCATTGTGTTTCAATTAATAGAAATATTTTCATACTAATGCATATTTTCATAATGATTCATGCTTTATATTCAGCGAAACTACGTTGACATACGCTGAAGACGTCCGTATATTTAGAGAATGCATCATTATACGGTAAACCGAAAAGTAATGACAATATTTTGTTGTAGCGTTTTTATATCAAACTTTAGAGTTACCAGGTAAAAATTGATATCATTTTGAAGCCCTATTTGTTGTCTACAGATTTTTTTATCCTTAGTAATAATATGAAGGCCAAAGATCAAGGACACCCATTTACAATTTTTTGCTATTTTCATTCGATAAGGGATTGAAGCTAAAATAAGCTACCGAGGTCATCTGCGAAATTAGCGATGATTAAAAAAAATAATGAATGGTGATATATGATGTGATCGGTAAAAAAATAGACATCCTTAGAACAAAGGATAACCATCTGCTCGTCGTTCTTGTCTAGGTATGAGACTGATCCATTTCTGAGGGTTACTGATGATGAAAAGTGGGTGTTGTACATCAACTCAAAGAGAAAAATCAATGACTTTCTTCAAATCAAATCTCAGTTTTAACCCTTCGACCATCATTAATCTTGAAAAAGATATTTATGTGTTTAGTGACGTATTTTAGTGTATTTTAGGCGTAATACATAATGAATTATTAAAACCTGGAATTTATATTGTCCAATTAGAAAGATTGAAGGAAAAATGCGGGCAGTGTTACGCTGCCAGCAGTGGCAGCGCTGGAATCGTGTACTAGATGGATGCAGGCCGGTAACGGAGTGCGGAGGGGGGGTCTCGTCATAAGTGGCGCGCTGCGAATCGGTGTAGTCATACTGATTCACAACTTTTATTAGCCACAAGCTACTTATCACTTATTTCACAATTGTTAATATTATTTATCATTTTTGTTACATCATATTTTTATATTTTAAATAAATTATGAACGAAATATACTTTTTTAATTTTTAATATTTCGCAGCACCCCTAAATATTTTATCACGAGTCGCCACTGTAAAAGATCAAAGACGAATACTATTGCAACATGCCACACGCAGTGAGAATAACACAAGAAAAAAAACAGAGAGTTGGATTATTTTTTAGATAAAAGCCTGTATATTGCTTGTTAAAATATTTTTTTCCATGTTAAAAAAATTGTCATTACTTTCCGGCTTACCTTACATATGATACAAATAATAGTTTATTCTGTCATTGATGTCTCCTATTTTAATGTATGAATCTCAGTCTATTTTAGAGTCTAATAAATCAGCGTTGATGTATTTATAGTGTCTGAAAAGAAATTAAGTTACAAAACCGTAGCAAGGTTATTAAAATAATCTTATATTTATGTCATAGATTCATTCAGTCGCTTCGATTTAGATTGATTTAATTAAAATACAGATTTAATGGCTGGATATATTGAGATGTGACTCATCCTGATCAATGTATACACGTATAAAAATTTAATTGGCGCCTACATAGCACCGTGTTGATGGGATAAAATATTTATCACGTCCTCAACTTTCACAGTACAGTTTCCTTAAATGGTTACGTATAAAAAGAAACGAACGCAGGCCTCTGCGCCAGTTAATTAATATAATTGGACGGGACGGCAACGATTTATGTGCTAAAAAATGTGTATATTACTCGCGTCGTCGGTTTTCACGGTCAATTTCAGCGAAAAATTGGCGTTGACTGAAAATAAGTTTCAGGGGGAAAACACCCGTAGCGGAAACGGCGCGGCTTCCGTCGGAAGTGTCCCTCCCCGATATTTGATTTGACTAATGGGGCTGTTGCAAGGTCCCAACACGTTGCAACGGCAAAACAAAAATCGATGAAAAATGAACGCTTTGTTGTCGAATCGTTGGGTTCGTCGAACCAGTTTTTCGGTCCCTTGCCAAAATAAAGAACGGATCGTGTCAAAAGAAACATTTTTATTGAAACTCATTTTGAAACCGGGCACACCGCAATATGCAATTATTTGGCACCGTCCCAACTGGGACACCATTTAATAAATCCGGAAAATCACCAAAAAGCAAATAAACACCGCGTCGTTAAACCTCATTACGAACGATCGAAACCAGATATGCGATTTATTGCAGTAGTATACTCGTACTGACCTCCACGGATGCTGTGAAAATCCTTTGCACCCATCTTGGCAATCATCGCACGGTTGACCATCGACGATGTCTTTGATGATGACGCCCTGAAAATAAACGAAAAAATATATATAAATTAATCGCACAGTGACATCTATAACTTTCAGATATTATTAAAATTTAGCAAATATCCGAACCATGCCGATAAAACAGACATCTATGCAATATGATATTTAAATGATATCGATGGATAATATTGTTCGTGTCGCCGTATTTGAAAGTGCAGTTGTAATACAAGATTTATATCGCTCCAATTCGAATCAAGGCTGCCGACTGCAGATAGAAAGAGTGCATGAAATAAAAATGGACCACATCGTGATCCGTCGAGTCGGGACATACACATTTCTCGAATCAATGCTGAATCGGTCGATAACGATTCATTGTCGCCGTTGAAAAACGAATCGCGGTGAAAGTGCAATAAGAAAGGGAACAAAAAGTGATCCCAATGTTCTCTCTGCGAACACAAAAAAAAATGCGCCGGTGAAAGATGCGTAAAGATGTCGGTGTAATTGACTGACTACTTATGAATTTGCGTGAGAATGGTGTCATGCATAAATTAGCACTGGCTTGCTCCGTGTTTACATTGTTCCTGAATAATTTGCATAATTTAATCTAATTATTTCTGCTGGAATTGTACTTGTTGCCCGGTGTATAAAGGCGAAGGAGGCTTTATGCGAAAATATATGAAAAAAAAAACAGATGCGTCATTTCCATATTTCGTAATGAATTTCTGAAAAGTATTAATTTCCCCTCGATATATTTAGAAGTGCTCAATGATAAAATTAAAAAAATATGCGGAAACCGTCATGAATTTTTTCAGAAATATGCGATTAACTAATCGATGTCTGATTAGGCTAACATATCGATTGCGTGGATTCTAAAAAGAAATAAAAAACAATATGAGTAATAATAAAACTATTTTATCAGTACTCATATTTTTGGTGAATTAAAATTAGAACACTCATATAAATAAATAAAATAAAAATGCACATGATTATATTCGTCCTTTAACCAATCCGTGACGGCGGCTCGAAACCAACCGCGTTGTCCGGAGGGGTCGATTTTTAATGGAAAATAGACCCCAAGCATTTTAAGTCAAGATTTTAATGACGTATTCTTAATAATTATACTTTTTTATATAAAAAAATGGATTATTCGAAGAATAAAAATAGTTATTCATGATATGCCTCGTAATTTGGTCGATATTTTGGATTTTTTTAACTAATCAATATGACGCGTAAATGACCTGGATGCGAGCAAGAAAAAACATCGCGCCCGTAGCTGCAAAAGCGAATACAGTGAAACCCCGAATTACACTACTCCGAATTACGCGCTGAGTTAAAACATTCGCCGCAAATCCCCCAATTGCGCGGTCGCATTCACCCGCAGCCAAACGTTGGCTAGCGCCTGTGTATTCAACACGTGCCAGGCTATACGCACACAGCCGGACGGCTTCACTCCCCCAATTTACACGGTCCCGATTTTAGTGTTAGTGGGGGTTTAACTGTATTGTTGTTTTTATTTTTTTCGCAATTGCATATTTATTATTTAGAATATACCCCAACGGCACGACTAGGTTAAATGTCTATAGCAGTGATGGGGAACCTTTCGGAGCTTTGAGAGAAGTGGGTTAATAATATTTTATTATTTTCACCAGTAAAACGATTAAATAATAATTGTATTATTCAGTCCAAACTCTTTCTTCCATTAGATATTATTTTTAATGCAAACGATTAAGCGGTAAGCAGACTACAGGGCCGCTGGGGCCCTCGGAATACCGAAGGGCCCCAATGAGGCCCCAGGTCTTAAGCTATAATTGAAAGGAAAGGAAAGGAAATTATTAAATAAATAAATCAGCGACTTGTTATATAGAATAGTTGTTGACGACTAAATTCATTCTATAGATAAACACACGTCTTTATATTTGAAAAATCATGTAAAAAAAATATTTTAGATATGGTATATAATTTTTAATTACAATTCCTTTTTTGTTAATAATTTAAAGAGGGTTTTTATAAGACATGATATTTTCTAACTTGAGTTTGAGGCCCCCGAAAACTCTACCGCCTGGGGTCTCTACTAGATTTGATCCGTCACTGCTTGCATTTTAACACATTCCGGTCCGCTGGGTTCAGATAAAATAGCAAAAGTTAAGTACTTCAGTTAAATCGATGTAACTCTGATACCATTATGTCAATATTTTTTTTTGTTGTGTTCAGAAAGATTATCTCTATGTAAAAAAAATAAGTTGTGGTCTGCGTATCAATGAAATATAAATGATTTTGGTTTAGCATCAGCGCCAACAAGGACTCGAAAACGTGTCCCCCGTATTTCCACGTTGCCCGCGACAACGCGTTAACATTCAGAATATTCACAAATAAGTCTGTAAGAAATGCAATCTGTGGCATCAAGTCTCACCACAAAGTAAATCCCTATGATTTATCCTTATCACAAACAAATCTATTGAACGCTGTAATTAATTTTAGTAATTATATTTTTAATGATCTTTAGCGGCATAACGGTTAAAAAACTTTGATCTAATTTGTCAAAAATATTCTCATGTAATGATTTGTATTAACATAAACATCAAGTTATAACAATTGTAGAGAAATATATACATGAGAAATGTATTGTAGTGATTCTGCGAATTAAACGCCATATTAAATTTTTCACATTATTGAATGCAGAAAATAGTGAAAGAATCGCGTTATTCAGATCACTGTGTCATAGTTTTATTTTATTTATATGCTATAATAAAAAATATATTGACCGAAAGTAGACGACTTATATTTTATGAGCTTAATTCGACTTTTTATTAATTAAAATACATATTTTATCGTTGGATATAACATTTTTTCGGCTAAATGAGTTTATGATCGGCACTCTTGTCGCTGTTGTTTTTTGTATATCTTATTTTTAGTTCTCAAAAAGTATTATACAATTTTCAATTACACGGTACTCTCTTGTACGTAATAACACCCCGCAACGTCCGGCTGCATCAATTTTTTTCTAACTTGTTCACAACGAGTAATCAGAATCAATCCAATTACTATAAAATATCGCTATAAAAATCATGTTTGCCAGAATAGCATATCCACTGACTGGTCATGCCCGAAAAAAACTGTGATTAGTGTCTTCTTTTTAGAAAAAAAAAATAACAAATAAAAACGTGATTGCGAAAAAAATTGGAGCGAAGAGCATTCGAATGATCGGCCATCATAAATCAAGAGTCGCAGATTCCTCTTCCGAGAACCGACAAACACAATGTTCAATAGACGTACGTACGTATTTATTTATTATTAATATTATTATCAATAATAATAATAAGGCATGATTCCACGGCATGGTTGATCACACGATCAATAAATATATTTATTAATACAATTTGTAGTGATTAAACGTTGCATCCTGCTCCGTGTCATAAATAGCAGATGATACAATGAACCGATGATGATTAAAGTCAACATTCTACGGAGAATGTAATGGTGAGTGCATCGAGTTTTGAAAGATGTAATTATCGAACAAAAACCTGTTGTAACGCGACTTGTCTCTATGGCAATTAGGAAAATTACAGCGATCTAGAAAAACGATTTGAATAAAATTCATTCACAACATTCCAAAAAGTATTTCCGATACAAATCTCCGTGATATTTATATTAATATATTTGAGAGGACGTATATCTCTATTATTATAAAATAAGATATAAACAAAGTGTTCTAGTAAAATTTTTACAGTTACAATGTTACCGTTCTCAAAATTATATCTAATTCCCCGGCATTAAAAGTAACGTAATACGAATTAAATTAATTATTATTGCATATGGTCGATTTTAATGCGCTTAACCCTTTAGATGCGGGAAGCTTATAAAATACCCATCGGCACGAAACTTGGTCAGTGTGTTCAGACCTTCAAATCTTTCAACTCTTTATGTTTAGAATTATTCATCGAAACATAACGGTATACAGCTTTTAACCTAGCCCTGCCGATGGGGTATATTTGGCATCCCAAGTTTTTGGGGTATTTTTCTCGAATAATTCTTTGAATAACTTCATAAATGTAAACAAATCCTGCATACCACAATTTTTTTGTATCTGTCCAAAAAAGTCTAAAGAATAAATACTATAAATAATCATTGACTTTATTGTCCACGATTTGTCGAAAAATAAAACAACAATATTCCCTTCCGTTGCCACGGACGAGATGTTTTTCTCGCTCGCATCAAGTAGGATGTGCCTAGTGCTAGTGAAACGTGCTAGTGACTCGTGTCGCGAAAGCCTAGTCTGCGACGAGACATCGCCGAGTGCGCGTGTCATTTACGCATCACACTAATTAGCTAAAAAATGCAAAATATCGACCAAATTATGAAGCATATTATAAATGACTATTTTAATTCTTAAAATAATCTATTTTTAAAAAAAATGTCAAGATATTGATGAAGAATTTATCAATATCTTGACTTAAAACGCTTGGGGTCTCTGATAGATCCCTTTCGGATGACTCGGTTAATTTCGAGCCACCGTGACGGATCAGTTAAGGAAAATATTGTCTACTGTATGATCCTCTGGCGGAATCAGACAAACAATCTTTATTGATAATGTTTTAGATAAATATGTCAAACAACACAACAATGCAATTGCGAAATGGGATTATACCCGAGAAAAATGCTTACGAATTTTTCTTAAGACAATTAGTTGTGTTTCGAATCTGAACGGTATAATTTGCGCCAGTGCTCTGTGATTTTTTGACTAGCTTTTTGTGATCGATTTCTTATATATATAAATTAAGATTCGTTAATTTGTATATTTCAATAAGTAATACAGTTACTCTTCTCCACTCAAAGATATGAGTTTATCTGTCAATGGTTCATCGGATAAGAGTTTCTTACACGCAGCTTGTAGAGGACTTGAGTACGAAGAATATGAAGAACAAGAGGATTGCCACTACCGCCAACTAATCTAGTTATATGGACACCTCACCCTGATTGGACACTAATAGAGAATTTTGAAGATCCATAATTGAGCAATTTGGATACCATACCTAATTATGGTGGGCAACGTAAAGTTATGAGGTTTGAAAACGTAAAACCATACCAGTGCTTTATATATTTTTTTTTCCCCATAAACATATATACATTCGTTACGATGGAAATCAAACGATATGCAAAAGAAAAGCTGTCAAGAAAAACTTTATCCTCGTGCGATATTATACACAATGGGATAAACGCCTTCATCAGAAATCGATATGGAACTGATCCACAAACCTGGGAAACGGTTAATTCTGGATTCTCAAGATTTTTTCCAAGAGACCGGTATTTTATTTATTTTTTTCTATCAAAATACTCATTCAAATTTATCAAAATATTTTTTTATCTATTTTCATTGAATTCAATGAAAAATAATAATACTATTTCATTAATTTATATAATATTATTGTCATTTTTCGCGACACGCTAAAAAAAACGTGCCGCATATAAGGGGTTAAGAACAATTTCCGTTTATAGGTCACTGTTTTACCGACAGGATTTTTAACACAATACAAAATGTCAATCATTTATGAATCAGACGTGTTTATGCATCTGCTGTTTGCACAAATGCATTGTTATTCATTATAATGTATACCACTTTCATAAATCATTGTTTAAACTTATGAAAAATGCATTATTTCGCACCACTCAATTGACCATTAAAAACAATTTTCGCGAAACTGCGGAAGCCATTTTATTTTTATGAGTGTGCAGTTAAAAATATATTTATATTCATTTCGGCGATTAATCATCATGAATTCGCGCATATCACGACGGTCGCAGTGTCACGTCGTCTCATTGTTAGCACAAGATCAATTTGTATGCTTCGGTGTCTGTGCACCGCGAGATCATTTCGTTATCTTAAATCACGCCTGTCTCATGACGTTGACATTAAAAATATATTTTTTAGTTGTTGATAAGACGACGTTAATTTAGAACCAACCGATGGGGTTAGTTTGCGCATTGTTACACATGGCAACACTGCCGATTTAAAACGCTGTCGCTAACAAAGGGTAATGAAGACGGCGCCATTAAATAAAATGAGAGCGTATAATTAAACTAATTTTAATTAATACGTGATTAAATACCATTTCAATAAACATACGTTGGTAATAATACACGAGAGAATTGCGATAAGATAATACGACTCGAGTTATATATATATAAATACAGATACAGACTCTGAAAGGTGAGTAACTGTACACAATGTAAAATAATTAGAAATGGACTATGACGCAAATGTGAGGTTCCGTGAATCTATTTTGCAAAAATCGTGTATGCAATGACAAATATAGGATCCTCCCACATTTGAATAAAATTAGTACTATTCAAATATCCTAATACGATGTTTAGGCATCGGCGAGACATCTCAATGGTTGGTTAAAAAAAGCGATGATCATTGTGAAATTGGACAAAACCATCTAGGGCCATGTCATATTTTTTTGCTGTCGAGAAGAGGCGGTCCTGCAATGTGGGATTGTGACTAATTAAAATGATACTGGATACAATATTCGATCCGCATTGTTCTTGCAGATAACCGTTTCGACCTGCAGCATGCAAATTCGATTGCATCGTACATGAAAGGTGTGCCATGAAATCAGAATGTCGCGACACGTAATGTCTCAAGAATTTTACAGCAAAAATTTAAATAGAGCACAATAGTACGTTTGAATAATCGAGCGAATTTTTAGCACCGATGACGTGTCGGCCGCGAAGAAGTCTGTTTTATCGACATCATTTTTTTATTGCCATACGAAAAAAATATTATCAATGTCATGAATAATACAATAAGAATGCGAGACAAATACAAAAACATTTGATACAGAGATTAAATCATGATCCATCATAGATTATCATACTATGCCGGATTAACGCATCGGATTTACAAATGATCCGAGGCTGTAGTTGCCGATCGCTGCTCTTAAATTATACTTAGCGTCTCGTTTCCTAACTAACCAGTTTTTATGAAAATAAAATTGCGTAGCATTAAAAATTTAGATGTCACGCTGCATTAACATAAGAAAAACACACTGCTTTTTATTTCCATTTCGTTGTGCATTTTTTTAAAATGAAAACGAGAAGTATCGTTCCTTCAGGTGAGGTCACTTAAGTAGTCGCACCGGTTTTAGCTTAACTTTAATACGTATGTACCGAGCTATAAATATATAGATGAAACCTTCTTGGAAACACATTCGTATGTAAGTTATTGTTGGAACAACTGCCTATATTGTATTTCATAATAAAAAAATAATATAATACGCACTGCAATGAAAATCTGATAATTATTCAATAGCACGAAAAAAATGGACATGATGTTCAAACACCGTGCGATACGTTATCTCGGAAATTCAATACAGACGTTCAATATTCAAATGCGTTTATAAAAATAATATTAGCGAGCCGTTGGGATTCGGAAAGCGAACAAAAAACGCGATACATGTCGGATAATCGGATTCGAACTGGCTAATTAGTATTGGGCGCATGCGCTAGGTGGTCTAAGTGATTTTGTAAAATGTTGCAACAGTGCACAATTGACAATACTAATGTATCAGAAGAGCAGATTTCGATCTGCGAAACCTGAAATTGTCAGATACGCATTGGACCGGTACACCTACTGGTATCAAGAACAATACTAGATTTGACGTGAGATTAAATTCTGAAATAAATTTCAAACGAAGCATTTTACGAGGAGATCGAGTAACGGTTTTCGTATCAAATACAACATAATCTATGGAACAATTCAATAAAATCACATGAAACTGGTTAACAAAGTAACGTAATCTTAAAAATAAATATTAAATTCATATACAGATTACGTATTACATTTAAAGACAATCTTATTTATACCCCAAACTTGAAAGAAAAACTGAAAAGAGCTAATGAAGAACAGACTATAGTTTCGTACTAGTTCTTCGGACGGCATAATTGATTGAGAGCTAGAAAAAGATCGTTCTAAAACAGAATCGACAAGGTCCTACTTATCAATCACGAGGTATAGACAATTAAGAAGTTAAACATTAATAATAGGAAACAGTAACAGTATATAGTATCGTGGCTATTTTAGTCTGTCTGCTGATTTAAAGAGGGATCCAATCCTTTGAAAGACTAGCGGGTCAACCCGTACCTAGAATTCTTGGCCAATTACAGTTGTTCTTCAGATGTTTTGAAGGCGAAGGCAACAATGCTGAACACGCGAAGAATAACAACATCACTGTCGATTGTAAAATGTTATGTTCTATTTTATTAGTGGCTTGCATCTAGTTACAAAATTAATTAAATTATGATCTACATTGTAAAAACCTCAGGAAAACAATATAGAAAATATTTTTAGAAAAAAACCCTTTAAGCTCTAAGGTTTTTTCGAAAAGTTCCCACAAATTCCAAGCTATTTTCAGTGTATTTGTTCAATAATTTCATTCAATTTGTTTTTGTAACCATAATCACTATCGTGACATTCAACTCAGCGATTTTATTGGTATTGTTATCGCTGGACCATGATTGGTGGGAACAAATCTAATGCCCACCACGTCTGGACATATTGGGGTTAACTCTAAGATAGCTATTCTTCAACCAATAATAAGTAAAAACAGTCAATTATATATCTTTACGCTTCTCCGATCTCGGGTTTCGCCTCGCCACATCTTATTTTTAGATTACAAGTTAAAATTAACGTATTACTTAGACAAATGATTCATCTGGAATGTACGAAAAGACATTTAAATCCTCCCTACAAATAATTACAATAAAAATCTTGCCATAACATCCTGATTACTTCTACATTCTGACACTAAAAAAATGAAGATTAAATCCAAATAATTGCTTTTTAATGCAATCCGGCTTTTTTATCTACAAATCCTCCCAAATAACGTAAGGCACGTAAATAAAATATAATATAAGAAGAAAAAGAGGACTAGCCTAATACCCTTGGAATCAAGGACAATGTACGTATGTAAGTAATTTTATGATCGAGTTACTTCTAATCTTGCTCTATCTGATTTAGATAGATTGAATTAATTAAAAGTCATGATGTTGAAGTGAAGATGGGAGATATGAGTGCTAAAGCATTGAAGGATGAGTAGAATGTATTAACCGATCCGTCACAGCGGCTCAAAACCAATCGCGTCATCCGAAGGGGGTCTATTTGTAATGAAAAATAAACCCCAAGCATTTCTAGTCAAGATATTGACTGAAAAATGAATCATGCTAAGAATAAAAATAGTTATTCATGATTTGCTTCAAAATTTAGTCGATATTTTGGATTTTTAACTAATGAATATGACGTGTAAATGACGCACACACTCGACGATTCTGCGTCACTAGCAATCATCGCATTTTGCACATCGTACCGAATGCGAGCGAGAAAATAAATCGCGCCTGTGGCAATAACAGTTAATATTGTTGTTTTTATATTTTTTCCGCAATTGCGGACAATAAAGGTCGGTGATTATATATAATATTTATTCTTTAGACTTTTTTAGACACATAAACGTTTCCAAATATACTCCATCGGCACGACTGGGTTAAAAAGGCATTTTTTTTAAATCAAGATGTTGATATTCCATTCGACGAATAAATAAAATATTTTTGACGAACAAGTAACCGTTTTTTTTACCTAATTATGTTACATTCGTTTACGAAAAAATATACACGGAGATGATATTAGTGTTTTGGCATATAAAAATTAACGTGTAAACGTTATGAAAAATAATGATTCGCGCTTAATTACGTTAGGAAAATATATTCAAGCATTAAATTCGATAACTGTTTGCATAAACAACTACGCGATTACCGCGAAGAACTATGCGCTGAACAGTGAAACACTTCGAACCTCTATAATTATGATGATTACTTTGGTTTCAAAGATGCTTATCGCGCCCGCGGTTAAATACAATTTTACTTATGGTTTTTGCACTCTTAATTATATTTACAAAAACGGCACAAAACGATACAATCGTAGAATAAATTGATTGCAAAAAAAAATATATATGATACCTTCTCGTTCGGTATGCATTTGTAGCGCGAAGGAGTCGGCCCGTCGTAATCTCCCTTGCTCTCGTCGTGATACTTGTTCATGAGCGCAACGTTTCTGGCGTACTTTTCTTTGTCGTTGAAGTTGAGGACTTCGATGGCGGCGGCCTGCTCAGAGTTCTCCCAAGCCTTGCCGCTGTTGCTCGAAGTGATGCCGTAGTTAATTTTCGACGCGGTTATCGTCGGCGTATACAAATTGTTTGAAGAAGACGAGCTTCTATTGTAATCGTTGGAGAATGACTTCGTGGATTTGTCGATATCGATTTTGGGAGTTATCGGCGGCGGAGTGTAGTATTGATCTTCGGAGAACGATGTCTTTTTTGTCGGACATATCTGCAGACTCGGCAGTGTGTCTTTCTTTTCAGGCAGAAATACGTCGTCGCTGTGGTCGTTGAAATCGAAGCCTGACGCCATTCGATCTGGAGTGAATGGCGTGCGAAAATCTGAATAATTTGTAGACTTCAACGATTGATAAGTGCTTTTGGAAGGATAGCGCGCTCTTTGATTTTCCAATGAATGCATGCCGTTGTCATTTGGTTTTGAAGAGTATTCTCTCTGATCTCTCCTTTCTGATGCGTAAGTTTGTTCAGAAAAGCTCACCAAAGGATTCGATATATACAATGCATTGAAATCTTTCTTGGGAATAGTTGGTTTACGAGCTTCTTCATTATTCCTCTTGCTCCAAACATCGTAATTTCTCGTGGGTTCTTCTTCAGTAAAATCACCAGAATTATCCGGACTAGTTCCGTTTGTCTTCTCTGCTTTGCTCGGATATTGCGATTTATAAACTGGTGCATAGGTACTCAGCGACGATAGTCTAGGCATCGTCGATATGCTCGATGCTCCATCGTTTTTTGACACTTCTCTCGACAGCGAACTGTACGAACCCACTGAAGGTTTTTTAGAAAAGATTTCCGATACAGTGCGACTGACTTTCTTCGGCATCTTGTTCTGATCGTAATATTGTCTCGCCTTGTCTCGAATATCATCCTCATTCGATATTCTATTCAATATGCTTTTCTCCCTGATGTTTTCCTTATCGAGATATCGATTGTATTCTTCTTCGCTCATCCTTCGATGATTGATATAAAAATCTTTTTTCAATTTAGCCTCCTTCTCCGGATCTTTCCAATAAATATTATCATTTTTTCTATAATCCGGATCGTAATCCTCTTTATAATCGCCGAATTTTATAGACGTTTTTCTCTCCTCCTGCATCTGTTGGCCATTTCTACCATAACCACCCGAAGGCAACGAATCGAATCGCTGATCTGGATCTATATAAATCTTCGTCGACGAATATCCGTTACCGTTGATGGGCACTTCACTCTGATGATTAGTAATTTTAATTGACGACGCGTTAAACTTAGACATGGTTATAATTTAAATCACAATTCGCTTTATTTCAAAATAAGGCACACTGGTTTTAAGGCCTCCATTTACCTATAATTAAATAAAATTATTATATATTTTTTTTTTGAGGTTACGTCCGCATTAACAGTCGCTGATAAGATCAGCGATATGACAAATGTCTGATGGGCATTGACATGTTTTTGCAGTCATCCCACATACACATTAGACGTGCGCGATTATTATAGGATATACGCAAATTAAAATATCCCTGCGAAAAAATTACGGAACTAGTACGATATTCCCGCGAGCCACAAAAAGCTTAAATATCCATTGTTATGATAGTAACCAACACCCTTGATTTCTCTATAATTGAATCATTATTAATGTCATGAACTGACATGATTAATCGACTTCAATGAGCACTGTATTGAATAAGAACATCTTTAATATTTTTTTCTTCTTCTATTATGGCAGTCATGCGGTATTGTGATGAACTTAATTGGGTTTTTATTGAATTGAATTAATTAAAATTTCACTTTATTTATGTTTTGGCCGGTTAATTGATTTTAATTGAAGTTATGGACAATATTTTCGCGTGTTGTTAGAATGCAGATAGACAGTGACCGGATATACGTCGGAGTTGCGCGCGGAACCACGTCACGGTCTACACTGATCCGGTGCTAGCGACCGCCAGGTGGTTTAGTGGATTTATCCATTTAGCAGGCGTAATAAACCATCGGGCGCCGAGATAATATTCGGTGGACTCAAAATAATTGTACTACTATTCATATTTATGAAAAGAGAGATACATGAAAGTAGAGCAATTAAAAAAGATGTATCTATAAATAAATCGCAAAAATCTAAAATAATTTTTATTTTTCTTGAAACATATCGAATCTATCGAAATATCAAAATTCCATGTAGAATTCCCTTTACAGCACTCACTCGCTGGTATTCTTCGTGGTTTTCTTCCAACAATTTCTTGCAACGATTGTTAAAAAAGTTCCGAGACGTCATTTTCTTGGGACATGGAATGCCAGTTCATTGATTTTTATCAAAGTCTCAATACCCTCTAATTCAAATTCATTGATGGCTCCGATAATGGTTATCTCTTCGACGTTAATTTAAATACCATTTTCATAATTGATGTGACCTTCAACAATTTCTCTGAACAATATTTTTTTACCGACTGTATGACTTCATTTCGCTTTTCGTCGATGTCTGAGATATATTCATGGTATAAATTGTTTCAGTCACCCCCATCAGTTTTAGCTGTGCCAATGGGGTCTATTGGGGACCCCAAGCTTTGGATTTTTCCCGAATAATTATATTAATATAAATCCTACAAGTCAAGTCGAAAAAATAAATAAAAACAATAATATTCGCTGCTGTTGCCACACGCGCGATGTTTTTTCTCGCTCGCATCCGGTACGATACGACACGTGGTGCTAGAGCTCAGTCTACGGCGAGACATCGCCGAGAGCGCGTCATACTGATTAGTTAAAAAATCCAAATTATGAAACATATCATAAATAACTATTTTTATGCTTGAAAAATCTATGTAAAATATATCAATATTTTGGCTTGAAATGCTTGGGGTCCCTGAGAGACCCCATTTGAACAACGCGATTGTTTTTGAGCCACCGTGGTGGAAGAATTAACGAGTTGATGCATAGTTTTTCTTAAATCAGTAGGCTTTGGATGATGCCATTAGGCCTTGATCCATAGATTGTAAGATGATTGTTGGAAGTAAGGATATCACTTCAGCATTATCTAATACAGGCAAACCTCCTATAGCGCCGAGATAAGAGCGACGCAATAGAAACCTGCCATATAGAATACTATGTCTGGGGTAAGGTTTCTTTTAATTATCAAACATGTTTGCATTCCATATATTTTAGATGACTTTGTTATATTTTTAGTTTGATTTTTTTTTCTTCGATGATAAGTTATATTTTTTTACTTGCATATTTACGAAATATGTAATTTCAGTTTAAAAAAATATCAGCAGGGAGCGCTATAGGAGGGTTTACTGTACAATATAAATCATATACCTGTGCCAGAAATTCTGTTTTTCTTTAACATCACTAAAGCGACGTTCTTTTAAGTATTTTTTCATCATTTTAGGAGTTAGAAAGGAGTCGCGGGTGGCACGTCAGGCGAATACGGAAGCTGAGACATAATATCAGTGTAGTTGTTTTGCCAAAAATTAATTAAACATCAAATATGGCCACTAATGTCAAGGAAAATTGTATAAACCCCATAAAAATAAATATGTCTGAAAATAAGCCATTTAACTATTATAAAAAAATTAGGATATATTTTATGTGTTTCGGGATACGTTAAAATTATATATATAAAAAATATTTATTAAAAAGTCCCATTCATCACACGAAGAGAATGTTATGTTCACAAACAGAATTAACGTCAACTTCGTCCACGTTCCGTGTTGACTTTTCTCATCTGACAATATAATCAGTTATTAAACTTTGCGGAGATGATTTTACTATTTTTATGCATATTGTGATAGCTGGAAGGTGTTATTAACCAATTAAACGCTATTGTAATATAATTCACTACAAATGTGACTCAATGGTGAGACGTGTTGACGTTTGAGTCCTGAAGAACATGAGTTTCTAAATTTTAAACTATTGTTAAATGAATTTAGTGAATTTGCAGCAAAGGAATACATATTTTTTACTAGACAGACATCAAGCAAGATGACGCAGTGTTGCCAACTTCATTGAAACAAACGTCGAAGATATTTTTTTCATATGCAAATGACTCAATGTCTATATATCGCTTATGAGCCGCAAGGTTTTACATCAAACCTAGCCTGGGGGCCGCATGGTTTCATTAATGATAATCCAAGCTAACATGCACGTGTATTCATCCGTGGGTCAAATAGTAGAATTACATTGTGCATCGTTTTCAGAAAAAAAAATGCCAAGTGAGGCTACGGCTCTCAAGCCAAAAGGCGTGAACGGCTCATAACGCTTGGCTAAAAAATCACGCTTTTTGGCGTGAACGGCTCATAAAGTGGTAATATTATTTATTTAAATATTTCTTATATTAAATAAAATATATTATAATACACACAAGGTGTAGCTTTCAAGCCGACTACATAAAAAAACACGTATAAAGTGACATTATAAATATTATTATAATGTCAGAATGACATTTGCATTATTTAGATACAATGGACGGAATGTTTTATATATAATTTAAAGCATTTAGATTATAAATCAATTAAAAGATTGACTTAATTAAGCTGTAAAAAATATCAAGGTGAATAAATGAAATATTATAAATAATAGATGTTGATAATATGATGAATATTTGCTGCGTCATATAAATGATACAATTCAAATGTATGTATAATATATCTGATAACTTGATTAATATAATAAAATCTGTATATCTGTATTGTATTGTAATATTTTATCAATGAATTATTTTAATAAAATAATATATAATGATTTTCTATTGCTGCTCGCACAAATAAGTAGGCTTACGAAGAAGGACACGTTGGCTGTGCATATTATTTGCTGTTTAATACAATCGATGGCCATATGATTGCAATGTCAGTAGTCAAATAAGATATGTTAAATTTGACATAATTGATAATATCTATATGATAAAAAAATATTATATTTAAGCAATTAAAAGCAACTTCTCTATTTTTGTGTTTGATAACATTTTTTGTTAAATATGTACATACGAGCAGATGTTAGTCTTATCTGTTATCAAAATTCTTGACCGTTAGTTTGATAAGAAGATATTGTTGACGTATGGATCACGATGGAATAAAATGAGTCTAGTCACATTTATCAGATAATCAATTATTAAAATATTTTTTTTGAAGCCGTTAAACAAATTATACAACGTGATTTTTGTAGGTTGTAATAAATTGCTTCATTCATATTTAAATTTATTAAAATATTTGCTTATGATATGGAGATTGATATAAAATACGCAGAATTCTCGTTTTTCTCAAAAAAAAAAAAACTCTATTTATGAATATAAATTTCGTTTCCTTAAAATTGGTCCTCATTAACATGCAATTGTGACTATTATTTTTAAATTATTTGAAGCACTTCTGAAACGCAATTTTCGGTATGATATTTATCTCCGTTATTCAATGAGGCCAAAAGAATCTAAATCAAAGAAAAAAAATCCATAGATCATTAAAAAAAAAAATAGTGATAATTAAACGATAAACTAAGACCCCTAAAACTGGATGATACCGTTTTAAATTCAATGTCAGAATCTGATTCTCATAAAACCATACAAAAATTGTCACAAAATCTCGGCCATCCCTTTTTAATAGCACAAGGATCAGTAAAATAGAGACAAGGAATTTGGGTATCGCACAAATTTTGACTAATAACGCCGGAATAAAGGATAACTATTTGTTCTACGCTCTGTCTAGGTATGAGACCAATACGTTTCTGAGAAAAAATATTAATGGTAATGAAAAATGGGTGCTGTACAACAACCCAAAGAGAAAAAAGAATGGATTTCTTTAAATCAAGTACTGCTTTCAACCCGTCGATCATCATTAACCCTGAAAAAGATACTTCTTTGTGTTTGGTGGGATATCGTGGGTGTAATACGTTATGAATTATCAAAACCTGGCCGAACAGTCTCGTTCGAAGTTTATTGTATCCAATTAGAAAGATTGAAGATGAAACTGTTAAAAAATCAATCAGTTTTGGTAAATCACCAAATACGTATACTGCAACATGACGACGCAAGGTTTCATGCAGCAAGAATCATACAGAAAAAAATCAGGGAGTTGGATCTAGAAATTCTACAGCATATTGAGATTTCAGATTATCATTTTCTTAAATCTTCAGTCTTTTTTTTATTCACTTAGATATAAAAAAAAATAATCAGAAAACGTAAAAGTACATTTTTTTTGTTATATAAACTTGAATCTAAAAATGATCTAAACCGTGGAGAAAGGTTTTTTCGTGTTGAAAAAATTGTCATTGTCACTGGTTATTATTGGGTCAATGCGTTGCGTTTCGTATCGTTTTGAAGCTGTGTTAGTAATCTTTTTGTTCAGATAATTTATATTTTTTTCGCCTATAGTAAAATAATGGTAATATATTAAAAAGAAACATTTGCGATGTGTATGCTTTTATTTGATAAAGATTTTGAATTCTAAAGAAGCATCTCAAACCGTGTGCCATATATATGAAGACATTTATTGGTCACTCTCTATAACTTTTCTACGAATAACACAGGGATTCAGAATATCTATTTATCACCTCTCAACCTCTACCAGGGGGGGGGGGGGGTAGCTACCAAGAATTTATCAGAAATGAAATACAACTATCAACCATACCATTAAAATTGAAAGTCAGCATCTCATTACATTTTTTTATCATATCCTTGTGTGCATAAATAAATCTGGTCTCTAACGGATTTTTCACCAAAGAGCCAGTATACCCTGGGAAGGAAAACCCTAATCTGTTGACCAATAATCTGTCTAGTCTCGATACTTTCGCTCCTCTTCCTTCTTTCTAGGGGATCCCTCTCTGAGGAGGTCTTTCCCATGATGAAAGTTTTGGGCAGGTGTGCATTTGTATGCATGAGTATGTGTGGTCGCTACTTGTCATTCGTGACTCGTTATAAGCAGATAACTCCTTAGAGAAGAGAATAAACGAATACCGAGACAAACCAACTCCTACTTGCCTGTCGAGAATTAAAATCCGATAAAATGGTAGAAGATGTACGTCAAATGCTAGCAATGGCCAGAGGAAACTCTTTACAAAAAAACCGCATACCAAGACGGCTCAGGTCGCAGTAGCGCTAACTGGACACAGAAAGGGCCTTGCATTCGCGATGTGAGACTTAGGTTCCTCTGGCCTCGACTACCATGCGAGAGTTTGGTAAGGCCCATGCCCTCAGCGAGTGAGAGCCTTGTGACTGTCAAATGATAATGATGATGATATTAAATCTTCGACAGTGCTATACAGGGTTCTAAAAGGTCAAACGTGATGATAGGGAGTTAAAGGGCAAACCGAAACTCTAAACTTATCGATATAGTACTATCCGGTTAAACAAACAAGGAATTGCCACAGGGCCTAAGTTGTCCATGGTCCACAGTGAAGAATCATTGTCAAAAGTACGGAAAAATGAGAAGGAATTTGGTTGCCGCACGAACTTTCTCCAAAGGCATTAAAATTATGAATGAACACTGTCCAGATATGAAGCCGATTCGTTTTATAGAAGGATTTGTTACCGGTGTTGAAAAGTGGGTTATCTTCACAAATCCAAGGTTTTCATAGAATCGGATACAAGTGTCTACCCCCATCGTTATCATTGACTTTGAGAGGTTTTTCTTTGTGTTTGGTGAAATGTTTTAGGAGTAATTCACAATGAATTACTAAAACCTGATCAGACTGTTACAGCAGAGATGTGTTGTACCAAATTAGCAAAATTAAAGATGGAAATGCTTAATAATAATAAATCAAAGTATAATTCTGTTACGCAGGAAAAAATAAGAGAGCTGGATTTAGAAGTTCTGCAACATCCACTATATTCGCCCGATAGGATTATTACCTTATAAAGTCGAAAAAGACACGGTTCGAGATAAAAATATTACAAATAATAAAAATGTCGAAATCAATTGGTATCATAAATTAATGAAAATCATAGACAACGGAAAATTCAAAAAATTGTCGTATTAAAAAATGATTTGCTTTATATTTCTTGTTGTTGTAAAAATATTTAAAGTTACGGCAGAAAATCTTATAATTCTCAGTTATTTATTGACCTCAACATAGCATGTTTAAAGAATAAATCTATTAAAAAAGAATGATTTTATGCAATATCTTTTATATTATGCAACATCTATGTACATCGAATTCCTACATAATTAGAATATTGATAATAAAACAAAGTGATAAATTCCGAAAAGATGAGTACATTATCCGCGACCACTTGTGCAAATAAAATATTTTGATGCAACCATACCCGAGAATCCATACTCGGTTTACACAAAATGATGAATGTTGCGAATATATAATTAATTTTTGTGTACAGTGAATTCATCATGTTTATATTGGGTGATTATTTTTGGTAAATGCCCAGACACTTGGACCAATTTTTTAAATGATCAATTACCCACAAATGTCATGTTCGCAAACATGCATTATTCGAGAGCATGAACCGTTTTTTTCATCGCATCACTTATTTATATTCAAGATCAAATCGATTGTCTCACCCGAATGTTGTTGACTCACGATCATTGGTGATGTTTGATGCAGTGAACCGCAGACGAGGAAATTGCAATAATATTATTTTTTCATATCTGAGGTTAGATCTGACACTTGTAGGTTTGGGACTGTGCAATAAAATGGAAATTCTCGCAACGATTCGCAATTATTTTAATTTGGCATCGGCCATTTACAAAAATGGAAAAGCAAAAAATATTTTAATGCGTGATATCATCTATTTGAAAAGTGTGGGTATCGATCGAACGGCGACACAATGTCGTTAGATATTAGCAAATTATAAAGATTGTACATATGTATATCGCAACTATAAGAATCGAACAATATCGATAGACTGTTTTTTTATCAAACGGAAATCCGATATGAGTACGTAGTTAACATTAATTGGCGTTATTCACATTTCTTTGAATCAAAATTTCCAGTTTTAATTGGGGATTGAAAATTTTTCATATTACAGTAACTAATCGACGGTGTTCCGTTCTGCTACTTCGAAGATAACTCGATTTTCTTATAAAAATTTTTTTTAATTAAAAACGCAAATTAGTTATTTATCATCTTCGCTCTCATTTTGTATCTATAATTATGTTTAATTTTATTTCAAAAATTTGTGCGAAATAATAAATTGTACGAAAGTCGAATATCCTTTGATATACATATCTTGAAAATTATTTAAAAAACAAATAATTTAAATTCCGTCACTTGGAGCTGATTTTCTTAAGAATTTTGTAGTGTTTGCCATTTCTTTTCAACATAAATAATATTTTTATAGCAAATGGTCATAAAAATGGGCCCAATGCCTTGTATATTTCTTATTGCAATGATTTCTTATGAAAATGATTGTATTAATTCTTGCACTGTTACAACATATGGTTGTGCAAAAGTTATTCTTGAATAATTCATTCAGCAACGTTTTCTTGATCCAGCAGCTGTTTTGATAACAGATTGTTATCTAACCTTTGATAGTATATTCTGTATAGCTTTCATTTATGTCGATGGTCAGAGTTTTCCAACCTTTTTTCCTTCGCTGTCTGTATATGTAGTTGTGAAATGATTTTTTTAAATACTTAAAATAATATTAATACGGCAACAAAACAAACGATCATAAACAAATATATAAATGGTTTTGACCATTGCCATTTTTTTTCAAAAATTGTTTGGAAAAAAAATCAGCAGTAAAAGGTCACTGACGCGGGGTGTGGACAAGACGGAATATGTTTGAAGGGGACGGCAACAAAACAACCAGTAGCTATTGCTTGAAAAATCAATAACCTTTTCTCCTTTAACCATTTTTGGTCGAATCTAAGTTCAATACTCATTTCGAAATTAATTCAAACTTATTCTTGAGAAGAATTGATCCATAAATGTAGCCGATGGGATTTATAGAATAAAAACAAACTAATAATTAGAAAAATAAATAAAACTATATACGGTGATTAGGTTATTTAGTTCTTATCGACTTAAAGAAGCTTATTTAACTAGGAACGAATGAAAAATACTATTAGGTAGATGGCGAAATCGAAACATGGATAGACATCGTTAACAAATCCGTCACGGTGGCTCGATACCAAACACGTCGTCCCAAGGGGGTCTATTTACTATGGAAAATAAATCCCAAGCATTTCAAGTCAAATCAAGATATTGATCAATATCTCGACTTTTGAAAAAATGGATTATATTAACACGTTGCGGTCCGGTGGACTCGAATACGCGTCCTCGCGGGCCAACGTAGAAGTACGAGGGACGGGTTTTCGAGTCCTCGTTGGCGCTGATGTTTACGGAGTGTTATTACACTACACGGATACGCAGACCACACTTTTTTAACTTTTATTTTTTTTTACATAGAGATAACCTTCCTGAACACAACACAAAAAAGTATTGAATTACTTAAACGGTATCGATTTAACTGAAGTACTTAACTTTTGCTATTTTTTTCGCGAAATCGCCCGGCCCAACGCAAAATTCGGAGCGGAACCCAGCGGACCGGAATGTGTTAAGAATAAAAATAGTTATTCATGATATAGTTCATAATTTGGTCGATATTTAGGAATTTTCAACTAATCAATATGACGCGTAAATGACACACCCTCGGCGTTGTCCCACCGCAGACTGAGAAAACCCCGCCGGTAGATCGACCGCCAAATTCTCGCGGCACGTGTCACCAGTATACGTTAAACGCGCACTTGGCATATCATACAGGATGCGAGCTAGAAAAAACATAGCCGTGAATAATTTTTTTGCAATTGCGGACAAAAAGGGCAATGATTATTTATGATATTTATTCTTTAGACTTTTTTGAACAAATACAAAAATTTTGTGGCATGTAGGATTTATATTAAAAGAGTTATTCGAGAATAATCAAAAACTATGTAGGGAGAGTCTGTGTTGAAGGATGCAAGTGTAAAAGGTCAAATACTAACTTAGGATATAGCGTCGATCATGAAGAGGAGGAAGTTAAAAAAAATATTATTTCATTCACATTTATATAGACTTTTGAATAACAATACAGGATGTTAAGTACGCTCTCTGAGTCACACAGTCAACGTTCCGAATTTACACAGTAGTCACGTCCGATGTAGCCAATTTGGCTCCACAGCTTTTTTTCACAAATTTAAATATTAAGAGTGATTAGCCAACACTAGAATTTCGCAACGAGTTTCGCAACATTTTATAGTGTGTAAACATGAAGAAATGCACTTTACTCTGAAATCAAAGTATCGACCGACGTTGCATTTTCCGTTGGCGAATCGATTAAATTGTTAATGATGATTTCTTCATTGTTGAATGCAAGACGGACGAGTTCGTTTCGACCGATAAATGTAACAAGTGCGGCAGGCCCGGCCAAAAACATGTTTGCGGTGATGTAATTATTTTTTATGCGCCTTAGGAATGCCTCGGTTTTCTAATAGAATAATAAAGATCATGTGGCCGGATCGATGGACGATATGGCGGCCAATTTGGCTCCTCCAGGTAATCACAGGCCAAAGGAATAATTGTCGGCTGCCGTCGGTCCGTAGACGAAAAGTCGAGGTCGCCAATCGTAATGGATTATGTATCGAAAGGGAGTCGGCAAACTTTTTAGTTTGACGTCAAAAGTAAAGTAGTTAAGTATGATCGATGAGCGGGTTAAACTATTAAAAGTGGTATATAGCAAAGAAATACGCAAAATATGATAATAGACCGCCATTAAATAAATTCGATGAGAATATACATTGGTATTAACAGTATTTACTTTGATACGAGACCCATTGTTTTGCTTATCCCCGATGTTATAAATTGAGAGTTATGATCTATGATTAAAAAAAAAAAAAAAAAAAAAACACTACATCATTATACATACGAAACAATTATTAATTTCAGAAGATTAAATTAGATTATTGCTAAGAAAATAATCGGTTTTTAATACCGCGGCCTTTTTGATTACCAATTTTGACACACTTGTCCTTGACGTATCTCAACATCGGTAAATATTATATACAACTAATATATTGTTTATATAGCTGGGCAAAAAAAAGTGGGCTAAATTCAAGAAAAGGTTTGAGAAGTGCTTCAAAGGTTGGCAAAAACGCTGACACAATTTAATGCTGTGTTTAATCGAGTCTATTTTAACGAGGACAACATTATTATTAATAAATATTTTATTTAGATTTTTTTTATCAAAATTTAAATTATATCACACCGAAGATAAGAGTCAAGTTAATCTATTTAATTAAATAAAAAGTTATCGTGCTTGGATTAATTTCCAAGATTTAATATTTAGATTGACATCTTTTAGTAATTCAAATGTAATAATAAATATTATAAATATTTTCTGCAATTGCCAAAAAATATATAAACAACAATATTGGCTTCTATTGCCACGGGCGTCATGTTTTTCCTCGCTCACTTACGGTACGATGTTCCAAGTGCGAGTGAAACGTACTAGTGACACGTGCCGCGAAAACACGGCAGTTAGTAGTCGTCGTCGTGTCATTTACGCGTCATATTGATTAGTTAAAAAATCCAAAATATTGATCAAATTATTAAACATATAATGAATAACTGTTTTTCTTCTTAGAATGATTGATGAAGATTTCATTGTTTGAAATGCTTGGGGTATATTTTTCATTATAAATAGATCCGCTTTGGACGATGCGGTTGGTTTCGAGCCGCCGTGACGGACCGGTTAATGGTTTCTTTTAGTAAAAATTTAAAATGCAATGTCCTTTGATTGTATAATTTCAACGGTCATTTGTACGTTGGAAACATTTCGAAGTGAGCTGAGTTTGGGAATTCTTTGTATTTAATTATAAAAATTACGAAGCCACAAACGCTTATATGGTAAAAATATTTTTCAGATATTCTCAGTTTTAATATTATTATATGATATTCCCATGTAGCGCATTTTAATATTTTTATGAGAGAATATTTATTTATCGAAATTTGCTAATATCTTTTTAATTTATTCAAAGAAATAATATATTTGAGAAAATCATGGACATTCCAAATGAATTATTTATTAGATAAACCACTAATAGTTCCACTAATACAGTGGAACCCCCAATTACACTACTCCGAATTACGCGCTGAGTTGAAAATTCGCCGCAAATCCCCCAATTGCGCGGTCGCATTCACATACAGTCAAACGTTGGCTAGCGTCTGCGTATTCAACACGTGTCAGGCTATACGCACACAACAGGACGGCTTCACTCCCCCAAATTACACGACTCCAAATTACACGGTCTCGATTTTAGTGTTAGTGGGGGTTTAACTCTATATAGTTATGTAAAATAAGCCTTGCTTATTATTAAATTATCATTATTTTATTTTATATGGATGCCTAGTCTTCTATAGGGCGGGTTTCTATAGCGTGGCCCCTATCTCCGCGCAGGATCATAAATAGGGGGAAATATTTATATATACAAAATTCCTATATAAGAATTTTTCTTCGGGTTTCATCGCAAAAATTATATAAAAATAATAAAAAAATCTCGTAATTCACACACACAACAGTACATAACATTTTCTCTTTAAAAAAAACTGTGTTACTCATGCAATAATTACATGATACGAAATGCATTAAAAATAATTTTATCTAAATTATAAACGATTTTCGACATCCACTAAAATCGATAATATTGCGTATAAATTCATAAATCGACCAAACCATGCTATTATATAAGCTCAATTTGCACTGCAATTAAATGTTGGCCAATGAAAAGCAGTAGATACTAATCATGAAGATTGAATCGTATAACCTTCCCTCCAATTACTAACCGCACGTTCTATCGGGAGTCCCTCAGCAGTGACATCGACCGGGAAATGCAATACGATATTTGCCAACGTCACGGCAAACAATGGCGAGTAAATTTGTCGAGTAACGAGCTTGGACGTCAACTCGACCAGGGATGGAAGACAACAAACATCCGTCCGTAGATTGATTGTATCGCGGTTGCCGTGAACTTGGCTGGCTATGCCAATGGCAACGGAGGAGGAACCGAGCCGATGCCGCAGCCGCCAATTCCGTGCACAACGGAATCGATAAAAGAATTTACCAATTACGACAAAGTAGAATGTGGTGTGGTGTGTACACTCGACTCCATTATCGTGGGATGTGCTATGGATTTTTTTTTTAAGGACCTATTCGCGGTCAAGTCCAAGGTTTTGCCATTATTATATAGACGTTTTCAGTATACTTTTTTACGTCATCTATAGAAAAATAACGGAAATTGATTTAGTTTTTTACGCGGATTATTAAATCAGTAACAATAATGGACGCGCAAAATAAAATCGGGTAAAAAATACATTAATCTAATATTAATTTGATACAAATTCCAAAAAAACTAACAATAAAACACTTATTTAATGTTAACCGAAGTGTTCTCCATTAAGTTTCTGATATCTAGCGTATGTTCAAGGATCTTGTCAATAAGTTCACAAGTAATATTAAATAGAGTGTAAGTTCTTTTAATTTTTTTAGATTCTCGAGATTGAGAAATCTCTCTTTTAGCTATTTTGTGAATTTTTAAATTAGGAATATCGTGCAATATTTTGAACTAAGTACTGAAATAATACAGCAAAATATCATACAGTAAACCCCCCTATAACGTACACTTCTATAATGTCCCCCCTATAACGTTTGCGGCAGTTTTTTCCCATAACGTCAAACCCCCCTATAATGTACATATTTAATAGAATTTTCATAAAAATATTTTATGATTTTATAAAATGAACTAATAAAATGTCGCGTTGATCTTCCCTGCCCGCAAGTTGCGGGAAGATTACGTCAGCCAAAATACGAAAGGATATCGCTCATCGCGCGGGTCAAGTCATTTGCGCTGGTAAAGAAGTAAAAATTAAAAAAAAAGAAAAATCAAAATGTTTGTTGCACTGATCTCCTTCAAATCAAAAAATAAAATTACCCCTTATAACGTCCCCGCCTATAACGTGGAATCTATCTGGATTTACTGTTTTACATTTAAAAATATATCTCGAAACATCGTTTATAACCAGAAAAAGTATTATGTAGAATAATGATCTTCAATTTAATGTACGCAATACTGTTTTCGGGGCTCAAATGAGTGAGACAGAGCTGCATACTCTCCCCAGACCTATTTAACGTATACGGGGAGTATATCATGAGAAAAGCTCTTGAAAACTGGGAAGCCGGATTTAATATAGCGGGTAAAAAATATTCAAATCTTAGATATGCGGACGATAGCCACCAACGAAGAAGAAATGGCCGATCTGCTCAAAAAAGTTGTCTGTGAAAGTAAAAAACTAGGACTCAAGATCAACATTACTAAAACCAAGCTGATGATCGTCGACAGGAGTAATCAGCTATCTAGATCTGTTAATCTGTCGGATCTGGAGAGGGTTGAAGAATTTCTTTATCTTGGATCACTACTTACGAGTAACGGAAATTGTGGGCCGGAGATAGGAAGGCGAATAGGGATAGCAAAAAATGCGATGCCAAAGCTATCAACAGTTTGGAAAAACAGGGGGATATCAAAAAAGACAAAAATACGTTTAGTGCAGAGTCTTATATTTAATTAAATTTTTAACTATGGCGTAAACCTGGACCATAAAGAAAAATAATTAAAAGAAAATTGACGCCTTAGAAATGTGTTGCTGGCGACGTCTGCTGAGAATACCATGAACCGCTAAACGCAATAGCTGTCCTAAAAGAAATGGGGAACTACAAAGAAGACCGACTTTCGACCATATGTCTCAAAAGGATTCTTCGATACTTTGGGCATCTCGCCAAAAGAAACAATAGCCTGGAGAAGCTCGTCGGGCTTGGAAACGTACAAGAACGCAGGGGAAGGGGCAGGGCGCCAGCAGAGCGACTAAGTGAAGATCACCACAGGCTCCACAGTAGTAGCGACGATGCAGGATGCAGAATGCAGAGCATCCTGGAGAGACAAAATCAAAAATGTTCGAAACAAGAATTATCACGATCCTCAGACATGATGGTGCCGACTAAAGAAGATCTATTTTTTAGTGTCCGAAAAAGTTCATCAGTTGTGTGAATCATTTCCCAATTAAAGCTCTGAAGGATATAGTGTTATATCTACCCTGATAGGGTTTAATCTAATGGTCAATATTTAATTGATGAAACACCCGTTTCAGTCTGGTTTTTAACTCAAAGAAAAAATAACTTATTTAGAATGCAATATTTGAGTGAGAAATTTTAATTGGCTCGAAAATTTAAAAATAAAAAATATCCAAGAAAAGAAAATCAAAATTATTGAGAATATATTTAGAGTTTGGGATCACAATCTCTAGTAATATTATTAAGTCTGAGTTAATTCATAAATCGTTGAATTTTTTAAGAAATAATCCGATAACAATAAGAAAATTGCATAACTAGGACTAAGATAAGTCAATTGAGGTCAATTGATCCCGAACACCTATAGCCGATTTTTTACTATTGTCTATAAATGGTTAATCTATACAATATGAATATTTTATTATATTAAACCAGTTTAGAATAAAGCATTAAAATGTAAAAAAAACTCGTCAACACATAAATCGAGACGTATATCAATCACGATAATTTTAATGGAGAAAAATCAATACACATATAATTTTTTTGAGAAAAACGAAAAATTCTATTACAATATTGTATCTACATCAGCTACTACAGCTCCTATTGCGCTATTACTGTATATTACAGAAGAGCTGTATATAATAATTTATTTTTAATTGTATTTTATAAATTAAAATAAATAAATGCGTTAAACATTTTTCCATTCATAAATTTTAAATGACCTTGTTTTTTTTATTCATATTTTGTTGTCAACAATATTTAGCGTTTTGTAAAATCGATGATCTAGAAGAAAATACTATAGGAGGGACTGCCGCTCTATAGCAGAGAGCGCCAAAGGAGGGTTGACTGTATTTTAAAATTATTCGACACCATTAATCTAGCCGTGCTGATGGGGGGTCTATGGGGAAATATTAAATACGACACGTGTCGCGGGAACTCAGTCTGCGATGAGACATCGCCGAGTGCGCGTGTCGTTTAGGCGTCATATTAATTAGTTAAAAATCCAAAATATCGACCAAATTATACATAACTATTTATATTCTTATAATAATCCATGTTTAAAAAACATATCAAGATATTGATGAATAATTCAACGGATCAATTGATTGAGTAAAAATTATAATAATAATTTCAATATACCAAGAAGTATTAGAAGTTTTGGGAATAAAAAGTAATATTTTTTAAATATTCATATAAATAAATAGTCAATTACAAGTTTTTAAAAGCGTCTGCGAAAACGTCATTGATATATTTTGTCTCCAATTAAATGTTATTTAAGATAAAATTGTCGATTTCACATTTTTTTAACAACCTAATTGAAAAACATTGTTATTAAACTTATCGATACTTTTAATTAAATGCGAGGGGTCGGGTTGTGATCCATCACCTTTGTATTGATATAAATTAATTAAAACTCTCCAGCGATAAGACAATATATCGCAATTGATTACCAAAACTTTATGATTTCCCAATTTTCAGGCAACGACGGATTATATGTATCGATATTTCGCAGCATTCAATAATTGGCCAGTAAAGATTAGCTAAGTATAAACTGTGATAAAATCGTTAAAATTGAATAAAACCCAACAATCGATATGAGATTCAATAAAAGCATCCAACAATAGTATCTTAATTATATAAGTAAAATAAAAAGATAAAATAATCACAATATGATTGAGTGGGTTCATCGCAGAATTCGGATAAGATTAATTTAATTTAATTTATTTGAGACGCGTGGAATTTGTCCTTGAATGGCTGAAGCAATAATTCATCATCCCGCGAAATAACAATGACAACGACAACACTTTCACGTTGAAAAAGTCCTTCTCCATGCATCTGCCCACGTATATGCTTCTAGGCCACTTCGTTCCGTTTAAGGAAAGAACAGGATGGTGACGTATTAATTTTGTTTTCATATTCAGCGTCCAACCCACCGACAGAAGACCAGCTGACTCATATCCCAAAGCGATTTGCCGTAGGTGCAGAACTGTGTTGGATTAACGACCTTCTGGGGGGAACCGAAATTAAAATGCAATTAGTACGTGGAATCTCTTGTGTCCATGCTTAAGAAATATACCATTAATTAGCAATGTTAAAACGTATGGGTATTAGAAGCAAGGACCGCGAAGCGGAATGCGGAGAATCGTCCGTTGCAATTTCAATGCGTAGAGGTCACGGTTGGATCTGTTCAAGGGTATTCGCATTAATAAAAATATTTTTGAAATTATCGTTTAATTATTAAATTTTGGCCATATTCTTTTGCTTGTTAAATATTTTCTTAATACTTGACTTACTTGAATACCTTCGTTAGAATGCCAAGAAGAGAACGTTAATTGCTCAACACGTTGCGGTCCGGAGGACTCAAAAACGCGTCTTCGCGGGCCAACGTAGAAGTACGGGGGACGCGTTTTCGAGTCCTTCGTTGGCGATGATGTTAAACCAATATCATTTATATTTCATTGATACGCAGAAAATTTTATTTCTTATCTAAATATTCTAATAATCTAATATAAGTATACTATACGTATAATACTTCTTTTTTACCAAATTATCTCTAATAGGAAAAAAGTTATTAAGCATTTTTTACAGAGCCGCGCAAAATCGCAAGATCGATAAAAAGATGCGGGTTTAGGTGTAAGTTTCGCCTGAAAACAGCGGGTGCTTGAGTGTTAAGATGAAATACTATATTCCTCATATTTTCAGATCATCTCCTATCTGATTACTATCGATTTATTTATCTATGGAATTAACAGTTGAACACAAATTTGATATTGATCTATCTATTTCTTGGATCTAGAAAATTTACTATACTATACTGAGATAAACAATATAAATTGTATTAAATTTTACTTTATTGCTTAAAATAATATTTAATTAAACCTAGCCGTGCCGATGAGATCTATTTGTGACCCTAAGTTTTAAATCTAAATAATAAATATTATAAATAATCATTGTCCGTTATTGTCCGCAATTGCGAAAATAAAATAAAAACTACAATATTCGCTTCTGTAGCCACGGGCGCGAGTTTTTTTCTCGCTCGCATATGGTACGATGTGCAGACTACATCTAGATATTATTGAAGATTTCATCAATTTCATGCATCACATGCTTGGAGTCTATTTTCCATTATAAATAGACCCTCTTCGGACGACGCGGTTGTTTTCGAGCCGCCTTGATGAATCGGTTAAGAATAATTCCCGATGATCAAGATTATACTTTTCTCATATAACGCTTCCTGTTATACCGCGATTTTCTATAACAAGTTCGACAGTCCCTCCTATACTGCTACCTCCTAGAAAGTAAATCTTCAAGGTCAAATTACATATTTTGTAAATATGTAATTTGACATGTGACATATTTGTAAATATGTAATTTCATATGTAATGTACGGCCCGAAATAAAAGTCAATGTCATTTGGTTAACAAGAGGACATCTTGAAAATAGTTATGTATTGTATGAAAAAATGTTTAATTTATTGATTTCGTTCAGTTACAATATAAAATTAAAAAGCCCTTTTCCAAAATTTTAGATAAATATCTTTGGTTTCTATAACGTGGTCCTGATTTCTTCGTTATAGAAAAGCTGACTGTATTTAAATTAGAATCCCTGGATGATAGAGAAAAGAGGCGCTACCAAGCTAAAACCTATATTAAAAATTCTAGCTTAAAACAAATGATATTAATATATTTATTTAAATAATAAATATAAATAAAATAAAAAATAGAATGACATCTATATGTTTTTAATTGAACTTGTATGTAAATACATATTAAAATGGTTTGCAACAATGATAATATATATTTTATATAAAAGACATCTGATGTCGGTAATCATAATTTATAAAAATCATTAACAATTAATAATAATTTTATTAAACAATGACAGTTGTTGACATAAATCTCATATTATTTGTTTCGTTTTTTCTTTATTTTTATGCAGTGGTCGTGTATGTAAATAATACAATTTTACCGCGAAGGTGTCATTGAAAATTGATATCGCCAGACATACGATACGCTAATAACAATATTCTATTGAATAAACAATTCTACATTGAAATTAAACTGCGATATCGAGTGAAAAAAAAGTAATGATTTCGTTAATTTTTTGTCGAGTTTTGAAATGTATGCGTGTGAAAAAAAATCAATATTTACACATAAACCAGAAACTCAAGGATTCCCGTTTGGTAAAATGTATTGAGTTTGAGCGTTTCGACATTTTCCAAGTACAAAGGTTTGCAATGTCGATCAAACCACATCCACTGATAAAAAAAATATTTATATGTGCGATATCAACGAATTAAAGTGTGAAAAATTGAGAAACATTTCGTGAGTGTATCCGATGCCATCATTGTTTATCATTTCTTGAATTGTCTTCGAATCGACCACCCGTAAGGCGTATAATTAACCGTTCGAACAATAGACAAAATCGCGTATAATCGATGGCGTTTAACGATTAATGTCAGACTCAATGTCATGTGCGACTCTATGGACATGCATGATGGCATCGCCACCGCTGAATCGGTCCATCGCAGTCTGACACGTGCGAATAAAAACAATCGGCGAAAATTAATATGTCCCTCGCATACCTTGTGCCATATATTACGCCGAGAATGTTGATCGCAGAGAGGACTGTGGTATCAGCGATGGCAGATTGGGTTTATCATCATCTTTCCTCGTAAATATATTCTCAATCGCTGTCAATTTGAAACGTTTTTTACCGCGAAAATAATAGAAATAAGGAAAATCATCAGAATCATTAAAATCGAAAATCAATTTTCCGTACAATCGTCAAAGAAGGGGTTTTCCCCATTACGATACGTCAGATTGATTAGAGACATTCCTGAATAATGCGAGAGATCATTCAGAAGATCGTTAAACTGGCAGGTTCCGTCTGCTATGCCAAGAATTTTCGCTAAATCTGCATTGCACCGATCGAAATCTCCAATGCCACGAGTTTGAACTCGTCCGGCGATAGTCATTGGGTGACATTCGTGGTCTCGGGCCGACTCTGCATTCCTCGGTCATTATCGGGCCGGTGTGCGCGTCGGGATCGATTCTTCCGGCGAGGTCCATTGACGAGGTGGCGTTATCCGAAGGCGACGTGCGGTACCGCCGGAGCCGGCTCACTAATCCAGTCGGTGATGTCATGGGCGGCTGCTGGGCGCAATGCCCGGGACTGGTCCGGCCGGCCCACTCGGAGGACGATGACCAACGAAGCGCCCTTGATCACCGGCTCTATTGCCAACTACATCTATCCGCAGAGACAGATACTTCTTCGCCCGGGAGTAAGAAACGAAGAAACTGCTTTGCATTGTCGTCGGTTCTCGTGCAGATTCCCTCTAGTTTGCATACTCGAGTGGAACCAGAATCTGGATGAGACCAGAGAAATGAAACATGATAATGAGACCAGAGAAAGGCGGCGCAAAAATAACTGCGTCGTCCGAAGGGGGTCTATTTATGATGAAAAATAGACCCCAAGCATTTCAAGTCATGAAATCTTCATCAGTATCACTTTTTTTCAAAATGGACCATTCTAAAAATTAAAATAAAACATTGCGCCCGTGGCAACTGAGCGAATATTGTGGTTTTCGACATAATTAATCAGGTGCTTTGGCAGAGTAATAGTACTGGTTACCGGAGAGTTTCTGAGAGCACCTATCCTCACCTTGTTGGCTTCCCCGGCGGAATTAATTTCTCCATTAAAACAGCGGGTCGATATCTAGGTGTCACACTAGATGGCAACCTGGGTACGTTGACTCACAAATTGTATGTACTGGGTATGTGAAGCAAATTGTTGAGAAGACTAAACACTCTATAGTTTGTTTCAATCGTGTGGCGGGGGTGGACCGGGGATTACGTTACCCCACGATGAGACGGTAGTATATGCAGGTAGGTAGGACTGCTGCTTATTGCGCTGACCAAGGCCCATAGGACTGCCTCTACAGCGGTTTTGTCGTTCTGCCACTCGACTTGGAACTCCAGATCCGGGCTGCCGACAATCCTGTGGATCTGCTGAGAGTACTGGCAGAACTGGCTTCCGGTTCTTCCCCAATGTACTAGATCGAGAGAAGCTGCATTGGTTTGTTCCTGACCATTACATGTCCCAGTTCGTCAGGGGACATGTCTCCTTTAACGCCAATCTTCATCGTCTGGGCTTTAGGGATGACCCGACTTGCGAGTTTTGTGACTCCAATGAACAATCATCGGAACACATTCCTTGGGAGTGTCCGGAGTTTTGTTATGATCGAGAGACTATGTTCAAAGTAGTGAGGCGGTCCCCTGACCCCGTCTGTCATCAGGACCTTGTCTCCTCCATCCCTGCTTACAGGGCTTTGTGAATTGAACCTAAATTTAGAGTCGAACAGAATAGTATCGAGTAACTCACAAACCAACACTAGACAGAGTTACAGAAAAAAATAAAGGATTTTAAAGAACTAGATAAACATAATTATCATGTGATGAAAATATAATTATTATTTTTAATAAAATTTGACATACGACTAAATTTAACATGGTCTACATCCAAGATGGCGGAACAGAATTTTTTCGTGAATCGAGAACTGATTTGAATTGTTTTGGACGTAAAAAAATGATTAGAAAAAATAAACATAAACACTTAATCCTTTTGATTTACAAGCTATATTGATTACCTCAGGATAAACAATTTATAAGTTTTCAAGTTCAAATTAATCAATTTCGTAGGTTCTCCCTAAACGTCTATCAACACAGGTCGAATTTTATCATATACATTATTTTAAATAATTTTTGGATACATTAAATCTGCTACCATTTATAAATGTTGTGATATACAGTAGAACCCTGATTATCCGGATTTTCGATTATCCGGATTGGTCAAAATAAACAAAAAAAAACGAATTAGTTTTTTGTGTACGGACGTGCTGATTTTCACATCTGCTGTTTACGTACGTGTTTAAATGCGTTTTATACATTTGTTAAAGTTAAAACATAAGTCAGTAGCTGTTCACCAGGGTACAAAATTAGTAAAGAACGTGTCACCATAATGGTGTGTGCCAATGCAACAGGCAGACATAGACTTCCACTATTTGTTATTGGGAAATCAAAACCTAGATGCTTTAAAATATCAATAGTCTTCCTCCCGGTTGAATATGATCATCAAAGCCTGGATGAATGGTGGGGAATTACCCAAACGATGGTATGAAAACAGTTTATTCAGAAGTGAAAAACATCAAACTCCATAGGTAAAAGAGAAAAAACGTTATTATTATAGATGAAATGTTTACGGTAAAATTTCTTCCACCAAATGTCACATCTGTAATATAACCGATGGATCAGGGTGTAATAGAAACATTCAAACGCTTATATAGAAAACAGATGCTTCGACGATTATTACTAACAGACGTAAATAATAATGAATCAGTTATCAGCTTCCACAAGGAAATAAATTAAAAAGATTGTTGCTCTATGGCAGCAGATAGCTGGAATTCTTTAGATGTGTCAACATTGAAAAAATCATGGAACAAAATTTTGAAGAGACCATCAGTAAGTTCCAGTAACGCCAGTAGAAAGTGATGTAGGAGACATCGCGGAAGCAATAGCTCAAATTTCAATATGTGCTGCTTGCGACGAAGAAGATATAACCGAGTGGTTAAATTGCGATGCAAACGATCCTGGGTTCCAAATTTTGAATGATGAGGAAATAATTAAAGAAATATCTGCTTCAGAGGAACATGACCAAGAAGACGAAGAAGTGATTTGCGAGGGGAGAGATATTGGTCCAACACATTCTGAAGCTTTTCAGTGTTTGAGAGCCAAGAAGAGTGTGATTCAGGACAACTTATATGTCTTAAAAGTATTCGCGATTTGCAGCTTCAAAAAAAAGCTAGTTTTAAGCAAAAATCGATAATTCATTTTTTTAATAAAAAATAATTTAATATTAAAGCTATTATTTTATAAAACTAAATAAAAAAAATATTCATACTGAATATACTCGTCTTTTCCTGTCAATTATGATTTTTTTCGATTATCCGGATTTGTCCTTATCCGGACTACCTTCATCCCAATTAGTCCGGATAATCGAGGTTCTACTGTACTGAAATTTATGATACGAGAAGTTGCAGTTAGATTTTAACAGTGGCGGCCCGTGGGTAAAATATTTGGGAGTGCTGCGTAATATTAAAAATTTAATAAGTGCATTTCGCTCAGATTTGATTAAAAATGTAAAAAAATAAGGTGAAGTAAAACTACGAAATAATAATAACAATAATAAAATAAGTGACAAGCGGAACGTGGCTCGAAGAAGCTGTGAGTCAGTATGACTGCGCTACAGTGAGTCAGTATGACTGCACCGAGTCGCAGCGCGACACGGCGCTTAGCGGAAGACCCTCCCCCCTGCACTCCGCTACCAGCCCCCATCCGCCCAACACCTGATGCTGGTAGCGCTGACAAGCGGAGAGCACTCTTGCACTACATCGCGCGGAGTAAAACTACCTACGTAGGCACCGACCAGATTTATATACATAATCAATAGACACATATATATTAATATATAAAAATATATTTTTCCTCAATTTTGTTGGGGGTGCTGCAGCTTCGCAGTGTACATGGACAATCCACCCCTGGATATTAGACAATATCCAATAGTATATATGATGCCAATCGTGGATTAAAAAAATGACGTTACTTTTAGCTATTCCTATTGTTTTTAATTGTTTAATATTTTTTTTCTTTACAAAAAAAAATTATATAAATTTGAATTTTCTATGTCCCATTACTAATTTACCTACAGCTTCTGAAACTCGAGGGCTTACATTTAATTCTGCCATCCCAAATAGCTCTATCTGACAAACCGCAAAGCTCTAGAATTATTTATGAAACAGAAAGAAATATGGAATACTAGCAGAGCCCAAAGAGACACTGTATCTCTGTGGATTTAGTTTAACTGGAGAAATGTAGCACTAAAGTCTACTCATTAAAAATGTATTGAAAATACAGGGAAGATTGTTGTATTATTTATGACCTCATCATATAAACATAGCGCAATAGTTTTAACGTCTGAAGAAAACCTTAGTAAAACATGCAATCATTTTTATGAGAGCAACACTTTTATTAATCAATGAAAAAATATTGAAATGTAAATTTACGACCACTTTAACACGTACATATTTAAATTATATTTTAAAAAATCGTTCAGTCTTCAAATTTTAATGAGACGAGGCATCGTCGAGTGGTCTCAATCGAATAATTTAAAGCTTTGCAATTTTTTTCATAAATGCAGTGTGATAAATTGCATGAATTAATTATAAATATAATTAAATTTGCTAACTTTGGTCCATATCTTCACTCAAAATTCGATGCAATTGGTAAGCCGATGGATCCATTAATTTCTCTTTGCGAGCTTTCAATTAAATTAGAACCAAGAGTCGAGTACATTTCCAGAAGGATATAACTAACCATGATATAAAAAAATTATGAGAGCTTTTAAATGAAAAGTCTAATAAAGACGGATTTTATATAAAACTTATTAAAAATGATATCTGTATAGTATGATTTTATCAATATATTCCGCTTAATTAGAACCCCCGGTTATTCGGGCCAAATCCCAACGAACATAAACCAAATGAAGAAACTAATAATAATATACTTCAGTTATCACGGATACGATTCCGTTTGGGACAGATTTTTTAAAATTTAATTTAAATGATCAGATCAATTGATCTGTGATTCTGACAATGAATGAATGCAAAAAAGTGTATCCCCGGATTAGAGGGTTATTTTCTGCATGTAGGCAATGACAGGAGCCCAACATCCGCTGTGCTGATTCGGTACAATTGTAATTCAACAAAAATAGAATACAGACATATTTTTCTTAATTTTATAAATGTGAAGACAATCAACCCTTCTATAGGGCCGAGATAGTGACCACGCGATAGAAAACCACCATATAAAAAACTCGGAGTATACAAAGTTTGAGGTTAGATGTTATTAATCAAAAGGCATTACATATTACTTTTTATAATATTCATATAAGGTAAACCGAAAAGTAATGACATTTTTTTATTGAGGCGTTATTACATCAGTTTGTCATCGACTGCTGACAAGTAAACAGTTAAAATTTGGTATAGTTTTAAAGCTCTATCTGTAGTCTAGAGTTTATATTTCTTTATATCCTTAGTAAAAATGTCAAGGCCAGAGATTTATGATTTTTTATGCCATTTTTATTGGATAAGGGAATAAAGTCTTAAAAATTTCAAAATACTGTAGATGGTTCAAATAATTTAAAAGTGTTAATAGAGAAATAAACGATAAACTAAGATTAGGAAGAACTATAAAACTGGATGATGCCGTTTTAAACTCATCGATGGAATCCGACCCTCACAAAACGATAAAGAAATTGTTATAAGATCTTGGATGTCCCTGGTCAATAGTGCAAGATTTAAAAATAGTCGGTATAAAAGACAGAAGGAACTTGGGTGCCGCACAAACTTTTGTTGGAACAAATAATACTTTAGATTGTTACAGATGATGAAAAGTGGGCACTGTACAACAAGCCAAAGAAAAGAAACGATGGCTTTCTTCAAAACAAGTACCAGTTTCAACCCCTCGACCATCAATAACCTTGAGAAAGATACTTTGTGTTTGGTGAGATATTTTGGGCGTAATTAATTATAAATTATTAAAACCTGAAGAAGAGTGAACAGTTACAGCCGAAGTTATTTGTGCCCAATTAGAAAAAATTAAGGCAAAACTGTTAAAATAGCGATCAGTTTTAGTGAATAACCAAGACGTACACTGCAACAAGACAATGCAAGGCCATACGCAGGGTCGCGCTGTCCATATGGCCAGATTGTGCGGCGCACACAGGCTTCCGACGCCTGGATTAGAAGCACAGAGAGGCGCTAAGAAGGGACAAATTGACAAATATTAAATATTATTCATTTAATTTCCTTAAAATCAAAAAAACTATCGATTAGTTTCAAAATTCTTTTTAATAAAATGTTTTTTTTACTGTTGGCGCGACACTGCCCACAAGCATCAAGATTCACACAGGAAAAAAATCAGAGAGTTAGATTTAGAAGTTCTATAGCTTATCTTTTCAAATCTTTAGACCATTCTCTTAGAAATATTTTGTTTACTTCAGTAGAAGACGTTAAAAAATACTTCTATTAATTTTTTGATAAAAAAACATCGAACAGCCGCTTAATTAACACATTGTTTGCGGGGAATTTTTTATGCTGATTGCAGCCTGGCGCAGGCGATTTTTGGTTTCGCGCGGAAGTTTTTTTAACATTTTTTAAAAGGCTATAACTTTTGAAATATCCGCGAACTTAGTGAATGACGTAACCCGACGTCCACCACCAGAGAGTAAAAAACGTATTACTACGTTTCCCGCATTTGAGCACCAAACTAAAAAAAACGTAGTACTACGTCTCCCGACAACAATGTGTTAAGACAAAATTTTTGGTATCGATGTATCCCAATTAAGCGGAATCCATTGTATTTCATTTTTGCGAGTTTCATGGACTGCCTCATTTTTAATAAACTAGGGATGTTGTTGATCAATCATATAACTTACGCCTCATAAGCTTTATCGGTCATGAGGTCATAGTTCTGGCCCCGAGAAAAAAATGCAATTTTATACCGAGTATTAAATTATATATTTACAACAATATAAATTTGTATTCAATCTTATTTACAGAACAAATAGGTCGTCAGACGCCGGATGATAATAAAGTTTATTGTCTGATAATAACATGTCGTTGAATACTTATAAAAACATATATTTATTGCAATTTCCCTGCAAATATTATCAGTGTTATATATCTGTGCGTTTGGAAATAGAAGCCATTATCAATCTCGTGCCGGATGTTTAACGATAAAATATTGATAAACGCATTGATTAAATGTTTAAATAAAATGATACATTTATCGACAACAATCGATTTGAATAAAAAATAATCTTAAATTTAATTATCGCGTTGAGCGATTCAACACTTAAAAATCCATCAGCAGGTGATTGATGAAAATTAAATCGTGTCTGCCATATTTTTTTTATATTTATAAAAAGCGATTGCATTCGAGAGACATCAAGGACCATGCCCATATAAGTACGCAATCAAAGGACGCTGATTCCCCAAATATTTGACCAGGTGTTTCTCTCGATTCCGAGCCATACATGGAAACGATCCAAATTATACTGATTCATCTTGCAACTGGCCACGTCTCATGAATCACGATGGATGAAAGAGGAGCTTGGAGATAAACACTGAAGAAAAAAAAATGGAAAAGTGAACGATGCATGATTCCATGAGTCAACATGGCGAAATGAAGAGGGCACGAGCAAATAATAAATCTTTCATTATGGCCATCGACTGTTTTATTGTTCGTTTAATGCGGGATCTTACGTTGTCAATCACAAGAATCCAGAATATCGTTTCATTTTTTTTTGTTCTATTTCATCCGAATTTTAAATGTTTCCACAGTGATGACCCAGAAATGAAATGTCAGTCAATATAATCGGAAAGAGCGACGATCCCTAAAAGCTGATAAAACCGTACGTTTGAAAACGGGAGGTCAAAACCGCGACGACCTAGTTTTGAACATAAAAAATAGGATCGCAGTGGTTTAACCATTGACATCGTGTTTTTGACAATATTATCAAATCCCGACAATAATTGTATCAAAAAATCAATAAAGCGCAATTAAGATAATTAAGCTCTTATCATGAAAATACATTATGTATAAAAAGTCATAAATAATTCTCGTTGCAATTATTGTGTCACCTTTGTTCATTAGCTAAGGATCCAATGTGTATAATCAGTAGTTTTCTTGAAAATGTATGCATAAGGATGTAAAAAATATCATTTAAAGAAGACATGTTCTATTCAGGACTTCTATGACTTTGACTTTTTTATAACGAATTGAATTGATGAACAATTTAGATGTTTTAAAGATTTTAATGGAAAAATCTTAATTAAAACCAACTGATACAATATAGCAATCACCAAACAGCTTTAATGCTTCTCAATGTACAATATTTCGGCACCTAAAAATGAGTAAAGGGTAATGCGCCGTCCATATGGCCCAATTGTGCGGCGCACACAGGCACCGGAAGATTATGTGCGTCGAGATCCATTAATCTTTCTTAAAATCGATTAAAATCCTAATTTGTTTTCATATTTATCTTTTTATTGTAGAGGGGAGGTATAGAGAGCCTATAGGGCCCCAATTAAAGTTCTGCACACAGAAGCCGGACACTATCGGCGCGCCACTGGGGTTAGGATAACTTATCAACTACAATTAAAGGTGAAAAACAATGAATCGATACAAATAAACATCCTCAACCTGCTATGATAAGTAATTGATATCCGTATGCCAAGAAATAGTCAAGATCTGAACTAAATAACATAATCATAGCAAATGCATTAATTTGCAATAGTTATAATAGTTACAAAAAAAATCCCGGGCCTTGTTTATTGAAGAATTGATGTACCTTAATCATTTTTCTTCACGATTCGGGTAAAAACTGCGATGGATTCGGTAAAAAATTACCAAAAATACAATTTCTGAGCTTTCATAGTCAATTTTATCACACGCTTCCCACTCTCTAGATCTAAATTCTTCTGATTTTTAACGTTATAAACGTTTATAAAATGCACTGAACAGTAAACATACGAGGGTGGATCAAATATAAACCGGATTTTTTTAAAACCGCTAGATGACCCAGCTAGAGTCGCGAAATCTTGATATATGAAAGGCGAGGATATCCAAAGAAAAGAAAGATAAGCCGTTAGTTGTTAACATGTCTGACCAAGAGGTTCGCTCGTCCTTTGAGCAACGTAATATGCTGAATAACTCTTTCATGAAGTTTAAAACTAAGACAAAGGTAGAGGGTGACAATCATCTTTAGGTATCTAAAATTGACGTAGATGCCATGTCTATGGTTATCGAAAAGTTTTGGCAATGTAGATTCTTCGCCTCCTGGTGGTACATTAGATAGCAGGCAGCTTTGCAGTGTATGAAAGGCTATTAGCACTGTGACCTTGATGAAAACCAGGAAAATCGCTATGCTTTGTATATGACATGTGACGATAAATCCATCAGTGAACTCATACAATGAAAATGTGTTGTCATATCATATTCGGATTTATGAGAAATATTTAATATACTACGTCTTAAATTTGGGACACTTTTTCATATAAGAGGAGGATTCAACATCTGGTTTATTGGATTGAATGACCGACAGGTGTCATTAATCAAGACTAAGAGGAGGTAACTCCAACCACTGCCTACCGGAATCTATATAAAAATGCCCCGGACGAAATCCGGAGCCATATTATATTATTATTTAACTGGAATGAGTAACAGTTGAATGAAAACAGTAACAACGAAAAACAACACTGTCTCTGCTGGAGAATGGGAGGAGGATGGAAGAATCCCCGGTCCCGCGGAGACCGCGCAATGTCCACCAGGTGGCAAAGACCCGAACCGAGTTAAGAGGTCATTTATTTAAACCGATCAGTCATTGTGGCTCGAAACCAACCGCGCCGTCCGAAGGCGATCTATTTACTATAGAAAATATACCCCAACCAATTTAAGTCAAGACATTAATGAAATCTTCATTGGTCGAAATGATATTTTGAATTTTTTAACTCATCAATATGACGCGTATTGACACACACACACACTCGGCGATGTCCCGCCGCAGACCGAGGACACGCCACCCGTAAACCGACCGCCAAATTCTCACAACACGTGTCACTAGTATACGTTTCACACTTGGTATATTGTACCGGATGCGAGCGAGAAAAAAACATCGCAATTACGGACAATTATAGTATACAAAATAGTATATATAATATTTATTCTTTAGACTTTTTTAGACAAATACAAAAGTTGTGTGTCATTTAGGATTTATATTAAAAGTGTTATTACAGAAAAATCAAAAACTTAGAGCCATTCGAACCATTAATTATCACGGCTAGATTATTGGTTCGAAGCCTTAACGAATACCGGTTATGGAAGATTAGAGAAGACACCGTTTTGACTTCTAAATTTTTAATTTAGTGTAAAAATTGTATAAACAAATGTGAAAATTATATAGAAAAATCAGATTATTTTATAAATGAAGACAAGAAATAAATTGTTAACTAATCGGGAAAAGGTGATGTTAATATGCATGTTAAATAATGCAAAAACTATTTATGATATCAATACGATCTAATTAATGCATATTGTACCGTTCCAGCGATCATATTGTTCTATTTGATTTTTGATTGCATTTCGATGTTATGTAAATCATTCAGGCATCGCTGAAATGAATATGAAACATATATTCTCAATAAAATATTTAATAAATATGCAAATTAGAAGTCAGATGTATAAAACAACATAGCGGTATCGGTATCGGAAACCGCTGCTCCAGATTGCACAAACGAAACATTAACCACCGATTGCTTATTAATAAACATCCTGTATACATCTGAATAAAAATCGATTAGTTGCGAAATCGCGCTCGACTAATTTTCGCTCAGATTCCATATATGGCAGTCAATATATTCGATATGACAAATTAAAAACCTTCGGTTTCGAGCACACGGCCGTTGCAACAGATTTCGTACTTGCCGTTTTTCTAATGCCACTAATTAACCGCATGTGGGCACTCGCTTAATCATCTAATAACGCAAATATAGAGCAGGCATGCTCAACATTTCGTACCTGCAATTTATATTCGCCTATCTGCGAAATATTAAGTTAATTAATTGGCTGGCAGGACGAGCCGGCGCGCTTCTATCTAATTACCGCGGTTCCATTACGAAAATCATTCAACCTGTTGGTAATGTGGACACTCTAATAACCACCATTTCGACTAATAAATGTTTCGCAGAAGCTCGATTAATTAATTGTAAATAATTCGTAAAACATCTCCGGCGGGGATTATGTTAGTCAAACCCAAATATGGAATTCCCAAAAACCGATAAATCGTCGCGGGAACAGAAGAAGAAATTTTAATGGTTGCTCTGGATATTTTAATTAACATTTCTACCATAGAATATCTTGCATATAACACATACATATATACGAATCATTTATATTTATCATTATTTGCAATTAACATTATATTGGGTAGTTTTATGAAAATGGAGGACGATTTTCATATAGTGAATAAATATTTTATTGAATTATATATTAACCATTCTGGTCCAATACCTTTTGCCATCTTTCTGGCAGTAGCATGATTCCAGGCTCATAAAAGTTTTGTTCTTTGCTGGCAAAAAAACTGATCCAGGTGATTTTTGACCTCCTCATTTGAAGTAAAGGTTTTACCTCTAAAAAAAATGTAGAGACCGGAACAAATAATAATCAGAAGGTGCCAGATCTGGAGAATATGGTGGGTGTGACTGTACATCCCATCCAAGCTGTAAAAGCTTTTGGGGAGTTAACAAACTTGTATGAGGTCTGGCATTATCTTGGTGGAACACTACACCTTTTCTATTGATCAATTCTGACCTTTTCTGTTTAAGTAAATCATTCAATTTGTCCAGCTGAAGACAGTACACTTCAGAATTGATCGTTGCGTTGTCCGGTAGGCACTCAAAAAACGATTCCTTTGAAATCCCACCAAACAGATAGCATCACCTTTTTTTGATGAATATCGGCTTTCGAAGTGCTTTGAGCTGGTTCATCTTTTTTACTTCATGATCTCTTGCATTTAACATTATTGTAGACAACCCACTGATGATGCGCTTAAAAAATGGATCATTTTCTTGACGTTTGAGGAGCAAATCACAAATTCCCTTCCGTAAGAACATGAGGAACCCATATGTCGAGCTTTGAGATTAAACCTAGGCATTTCAAATGATCATTGATCGATACATTTAATCTCTCAGCGATCTCACGAATTATTATTCGCCGGTTTGCGTTAATTAATGCTTTTATTGTGTCTTCATCAGCTTCAACTAGCCTTCCAGAACGTGGTGTATCTTCAACATCAAAATTTCCGGATCAAAATTTTGCAAACCAGTTTTGGCAATGGCGTTTTGTCTATACATCGTCTTCATACACATCAGATAATGCTTTTCTTGCTTGAATAGCATTTTTACCTTTTTGAATAGTAAAAAAGTAAAATATGCTGAAAATGCTGCTTTTCACTTTCCATATTTGAACCAACCAAAACCTACTGCGTAGAATCAATCGAGCTTTTTCACAAGCGAGCCATGCTATATCAGCTGTCAAAATATATAATGATTATGCTGCATAAGTGGGAAATTGGCTGTGAAAAAATACAATTAATTCCTCTGTTGAGAAAAAACGAAATGACTTTTCGTACAACCCAATATAATTTCTACCCTTTTTGCCATATAAAATTTTCAGTATACTCAATGATGCATTGAGTCACACATTTCTGGTTGATGATATCTTTTGTGAGTTCACGGAATATATAAACATATTATTTGTTGAAAATAAACACATGGCATGAATAGTTTCTGGTTGTGTTTGCTTTCTGTATCAACGAATGTTTCCAAATCGATCTAATGATTTAATTTCATTAATATTTTAATTATTTGACAAAAACATATTTAGAACGATTATGAATTGTATTTTTGTGAGTATGTTTTTGGCATTCCAGGATTAATTTTATGTTGCATAAGATAAATCTATAATTCAGAGGGTAACGTTCGCTTACTATTCGAATAGCTGTACGTTTTCCAGCTGATCACACTGCATAAAATTTAATTTCCTCGGAAAGTATGATTCATTTCAGGGATATGTTATAAAGTTTTAAATATAATATTATTCAATTCATACGATATTTTAATTTATTTTTAGTAAGACATGATTTCTTAGCTAAAGTTTACGCTTCCAGGATTCTGCTCGACATGGTTTTTGCCATAGTAATATTTATATAAAGTAAACTTCGATGCACTTCTGAAGTTGATTTAAACTTGTCGTTTATTTCGTTCCAGAGATTGAGAATCCTTATTTAGTAAAGCTATTGGTTTCAATGATTGCGAAAAATACTATATAGATTTTTAACACCATAATTATCTTTAAAAGCAACAAAAGATATCTTTTAACTATTGTGAATAACATAAAATAAAAAAATGTAAGTTAAAAAACAAATCTTTCATTATAAGAGCATGTTACCTTTACCGTGGCCGTAGATTAATTGAGATATAACGGGGCCCAAAAATGTTATGCCAATTAAGCGGCTGGCCCAAATAAGCGAAGTTTAATATTTAAAATATTGAAGTACAAGAATATGTCTTTTTAAAATATAATTAAACAATGTACAGTTAACTATCTTATAGCGCTCCCTGCTATAGAACAGCGTATGCGACAGTCCCTCCTATAGCGCTTCCGTCTGAAACGCTAAATTGTTTTTGTGTAATGGATTGCCCGCGAAATAAAGGCCCTTTCGTTGACAACAAAATATAATACGTGCGCATGAACAAACTAAAAATAGAACAAGGTCATTTAAAAGTATATAGGAATGGAAAAATGTTTGATGTATTGATTTCGTTCAATTTACAAAATAAGAACCTAACACAAAATTTTGTATGGGTGCCTAGTTTTCTATAGCGTTGTCCCTATCTCGGCGCTATAGAAGAGTTGACTGTATACATATGAATATGAAAAAAATATATTAATCATAATTACATACAAAAATAATCTTGAACAAATAATTATAATAAACTGTAGTTATAAAAATATTTAAATATTTGAATAAGGTGATAACAAACATTTTCAAATTCAATTTTTGTTGTAATAGAATGTTATGTGGTTATATCTTTTGTCCCCGCTATAAAAATATTCTCTATCTCTTTCGTGTCTATGTTCTCAACATTTTTTTACGCTCGCTCAGTGGAATAACGTGGTTTTAAGTGTCAACATTTATTTATTTATTAGTTCGGTAATTTTTGATTTTAAAATAAATGGTGTGTATGAAATTATATCTTTTGATTTAAAAAAAAACTATTAAATATCAACTTTTTTTTTGTTGTATTACAAATATTTATTTAAATTTTAAATTGACTGTACCAATGTAATTATTTTATTTATTTATTTGACTACGACTATAAAAGCTAATGCTTTCTAGCTATTAGTATAGTTGAAGGCGTGTCCATGGATATCAATATGAATTTAATTTTTTCTAAATATTAAGGTATGCACAAAAGTCTCTCACCTCTCAATAGTTAAATAAATAAAAATAATGTTTTATTTATAAAGTTCAAAAATAGTTTCAACATCATAAAATGTATCAATTCACGAATAAATTGAAAATATCATATTATTCATACATCGCCAGTTGAAAAACACTACCATCTTCACAGATTAGACATATTATATGATACACATAAAGAATACAGCATTGATTTATATGTACAATAATATTTCTCAGTTTCATGTGACAATGATTAATTAATAACGACGCGCCATATAAAAATTTACTTAGAATTTAATAAATTACATACAGTGTACTCTCGATTATCCGTGCATGGATTATCCGGTTTGCGGGTTATCCGTGCCTGAAAATATTTTGATTGATTTTTTTCTATTATGATTATAACATCTTACTAATGAATTGCGTTTTGAATATGCTGCTGTTTGAACGAAATACGTATAGGGACACAGAAACGTCGCCCTGGCCATTAATTTCAATATTTATTGCCCATATTTGTGAGCTCGACTTCGTTTGTTCTAAAAAATCTAATGTCACAAAATCTTCTAACCTTTCCAAATGTCTTTCGTAGTTTGTTTATTCAGTTGCTTTGCTTCCTAGCAGTGAAGAAGTGCGTGTCTTTACAGAGAGCAGATTTTTCACATACGTATGTTTGATTATTTTCAATTTCTTTCTGTGTAATATTATTTTTCTTGTTGTATATGTAATCTCAAAAATTCATATTTTGGCTCTACACATCTATACCGTTAAAAAATGGAGAAAGAACGAATTATAAAAAAACGAAAGAAAATTGTACTCACGATAAAACAGAAACTTACATTAATTGAGAGATTCGAAAAGGGAGAATCCACGTCAAAACTTTCCGAAGAATATAGAATTGGTATTCAAACTGTTCGAGATATAATAAACAAAAAAAAATAAGTCAGGAGGCGTTTGCTAGAGATTGTGATAGTTCTGCAGGTCCTTCGGAAAGAAAGGACTCGTTACACTCGTTAGATTCTTCCTGACATAGAAACAGATTTAATGGATTCGAAAGAGAATGAAGAAAATTTTGTATCTGAAATGTGTGGATTATTGGGATTTTTTTTTGAAGACGCGTATATGGAAAACGTAGAGGAGTGGCTCAATCATGATTTAAATGATTCAGGCTTTGAACGCATGGACGATCCTAATATCGTTTCTCTTGTTACTCAAGAGGAAGAAAATTACATTAATACTATAAGCGAAGAAGATACCAGTAGTCATGAAAAGGCATTGAATTGTATTGAAACATTGCTAGATTACGCCGAACAAAGGGGAACTGACTATAATAATGTAATAGCTTTAAGAATATTTCGAAGTGAAATAAGAAGCTCGATAAAAAAATTTCAAAAACAAATGAAAATAACAGATTTTTTTAATTCGTGTACATACAAAAGTTTACTTTTTTATATTTTTAAGTTCGTATATATGATAAACAATATATTTACTCTATTTGTTTGTGTTTTCTGATAATGATTATAAAAAAATAATGTGTTAACAATTTGTGTTGTATATATGATATTATATTCGAAAATGAAATAAAAATTTGATGATTCGGATTATCCGTGTTTCTCGACTATCCGTGATCATCCTCCCCAGCATTAACCCGGATAATCGAGAGTGCACTGTTATATGGTAATTCGCAGTGGTATTCCATATAATTTTGCCTATCCCTAAATATTTTATTTTGATTCAAATACCATTCCGCACACGTCATACAAAAAGGCAAAATATATTGTAATGCGACCGTGTCATATTTAATTCCAAAATAGTGATGATGAGCAACTTGTTAGCAGAATTGTACAAATAATCAGCAAGCTTACGTCTGAAAATATAAACCGGTTTCTACGATACCTGGCAACACTCTGATTTATTTATACGGGATATTGTATGATACAATAAATTAATTCCAATGCATTTATTAATCATTACAGCATATGTATAGATCGTTGTCGTAGTAATAAAAAATATATCTAGCCGTTAAGTAATATTATGCTGTCGATTTATTAATAATGTCATTTACAACATGATGTCATTATTATATTTAAACATATTTTTACACGTAAATGTCGTATACATTACATATTTTGCGGTTACGAGGAAAAGAATGCGTAAATTTTCTATAACTTGTTTTTACAAGTGAACACTTTACATTATTCTGAATTAATTAACAATCATCACGTGATTATATTAGGCGATTAAATAAAATTGCTTACATTTTCGGAGAAAGCTTCCTTCGGCGTTCTGGAAATGCCGTTCATTTTCACTAATTTTCAAATAATCACTGAATTTAATAAACAATCCACTGAATTGCACAATATTACATATATATTAATCGAAACACGTAGTTTATTAATAATATTCACACGCGTTATTAAATAAATGCGAAACGTATTCTATAACGAATTTTAAATACTGAGGAAAAAAAAACAAATGAACATCAAACGTCAAAATATTTTTTTTAAATCGATGAAAACATAACACGATTTATGTAGGCCATATTATAACTGTGCATTAAAGTTTTGCATATGTTTATTAATTTATATGCAATGCAATTGAAAGCGTAAAATGATATCGTATTTATGATAAACGTCAAATTTCAAATATTTTTTTTTTCAAATTTCGCGCTGCTGTCATATGTTTCCGAACGTATTTATATGCGCCTTATTATTTAATTCTATTAGTCAACGTTTGCTTATTATCAGTTCGCGAATCGGTTCTGCGATTATTTTAATTGAAAACTTTGCGTTCTTTCGCGTTTTGTAGGTTATGTGTCGCGTCAGCTGGTCGCGGACATGGCCGCACAAACCTCCGCCCGGACCGCCAGTCGACGACTAACCGTACTTGGGTTTAAATATGGTGTAACCTTGAATGAGCGTTTGATCTGGCGTGTTAAAAAAAACACTATTGAAATAAGATTACGCATAAAAAACTTCCAGAAACTCGTTTGTGCACTTTAGGGATACAAATGAGATTCGTATTGGGAACATAATACCTCTGTGATATCTCTGCGTATTAAATATATTATATTTGTCTATGGAGAATGCACATTACATCAATCTATTCGAATATAAAAAAATGGCATTACGATTTGTTTTTCATATCATAGTAAAATAATAAATTTGTGATTAAATCCATAGGTTTGCGATATTTCTTAGAAAATTTCAGTGCGATATTAGCTAGGCTTAAAGTTCAATAGCTTCTCTGTTTATTTCGCATTATACACGCCATTTTTATATGCATAATCATAAAAAAATATTATCGCTTTATCAAAATATCATAAAATATTCAAATCAACATAAATATATGTATCATAAATCCCTTGTTGTACACGGTTCAATACCATAGAATAATTATGTCCAAATATAATATGGGAAATAATGAATATATGATTTATTAGGTTTAACTACTATGTCGACGAGATCTAAATATTAAAATACTTCATTATGACACAGTTTCGAGTCGGTTAAATTGCAATAATTATTGCAATTAAAAATACAATGCACGCTTAATTAATATGTAACCCACGTAATACAGCTCGCGTCATTAAATTTCGCGAGTTTTGAACAATAGATTATTTGGAACAGCAGTTAAATTTTTAAAATATATTTTTTTTCAATTTTTGTGCATATTAGTATAATGGACGAAAAGTTATTACGCTTTAGATGAACTTTAAATAAATTTATTTATGATGCAGACAGTTAGTAAATACGTAAAAGATATGATTATTAAAAATGAAATGAAATTAATGCTCAGTATAATACAACGGGGAGTTTTATTTTAACCAAAGAGATTACAATTAAAATATCATTAATTATTGCTTTGTAGTTTTCGGGCTCGATTTTTTTTTGATTATGAACAAATGGATTTGTTGTTAGACTAGATGCTTAATAAAATATTAATCATATGATTACTTTTAAATATATATCCTCTAAAGCAAATTCTTTTTAATTAGTGAACTATTGATATAATATATTTTTATATTATTCAGCGTTAATACTTTTATTTTATAACATTATATGATTATTAATGTTCACCATGATATTTTAATGCACCATTATAAAAGGGGATAATTTACGATGGATACAATGTATTTTTTCATTGGCCTTTCTCAAACTATGTACTTGTCATTCATGGTAATTTATTTCATAATATAATGATATTTATTTCTAAACCTATATTTTTATAACAATGACTTAATTTTCTTGTTATAATCAATATATAATATTTACCATTTTACAAAACAAGTATTTTTCATTTACATAACCCAAATAACCGTTGGGGTATTTTTAGCAACCCAAGTTTTATTTTTCACGAATAACTCTTTTAATATAAATCCTACATGTCACAAACTTTCGCTTGTATCCTGTACGATGTAGTAAGTGCGAGTGAAACGTATACTAGTGACACGTGCCGCGAGAATTTGGCGGTCGGTCTACCAGCGGCATGTCCTCAGTCTGTGGTGGGACATTGCCGGGTGGTATGTCATTTACGCGTCATATTGATTAGTAGAAAAGTTCAAAATATTGACCAAATGATGAACGACCAATGAAGATTTCATTAATATCTTGGCTCAAATGCTTGGGATATATTTTACTTTATAAATAAACGCGATTGGTTTCGAGCCGCCGTGACGGATTGGTTAATGTGAAAAGATTAAATATCCTTCTATATAAAAGCCATTTTCCACTTGCACATAAAAATTATAAATACGTTATGTATGTTTTTAAATCTTATTATAAAAAATCAGAATGATCGTGGTTTTCTATTATAATATTTTTTTGATTTTCAAACTGTTTCGAAACTCAAATCATTCATCTCATTCAACTCATTTCATCACCAAAAGAGATAGTTAGCGTATCAGATCTGCACAATGAAGATAATGTTTTTTTAAAAACAAAACTAACATCTTGTTCTAAATAGTTCTTTATTGAATTTTTTCTTAGACAATATGATTAAAAGACACTTATTGAACATTGTTTTAAAGAATTCAAATAAATTAGGATATTCTTTTTTATATAAATTGCATAATTTAAAATCGCATTGAAAAAGAAATATTAATATAATAGAACCTCGTTTCTAAGTTAAAAAAAAAAACTTTTTACCCAAGAGATACGTTCCTAGCCGTGCAAAAAGATAAGAACACATATAAAACTGGTAGATAAATTTAATTACTTAAATTAAATATTTTTGGAAAGTTAAGTTCTACATTACTGAGTATTTGTGACCAAACCCAAGGAGATAAACCAAATAAAGGACCACAGCTAATCCTCCTATAGCGCTGAGATAGGGACCATGCTATAGAAGTGTATAGAACTCATACAATATTTGGAGTAAGGTTTATTTTAATTGTAAAAATATTTTATAAATTAAACGAAATCAAAAGATAAACATTTTTCTATTCGCATATTTTAAATGTTTTTTTTCTTTTTTAGTTTGTTCACGTGGGCGTGTTATATTTTTTTGTCAACCAAGAGGTATCTATCTACCTTTATTTCGGGTGTTTTGGACAAAACAGCGCTGTGGAAGGGAGCATTATAGAAGGGATTGTCGCACACGCTGTAGAAAACCTCTCTACAACAGGATGTGCTCTAGAAGGATTGACTGTAATGGTAATATATTTCGGATATCTAAAAAACAAAAATTGTAATTAGACAAGGTTTTATTGTTAAATATATAAATTAATATAAAAATTCATAAAAACTATCAGAACGATGTACAAAATACCTGTGATGATTTTGAACAATTATAAATCTAGTCTGTGTATCATTTTTGTGTTTATTTTTTTTTTTACTAAAAATAAAAAATAAGTATCATGCAGAACGTGGCTCAAAGAAGCTGTGAGCTAGTAGAACTGTGCTACAGTGAGTCATAACGACTGCATCGAGTCACAGCGCGACATGACAACTAGTGGTGAGGCCCCTTCCCCTCGCGCTCCGCTACCAGCCCCCATCCGTCCAATACCCGACGCTGGTAGCGCTGACAAGTGGACAGCGCTCTTGCACTATACGCGAGGAATAACACTCGCTTTTTCAATCGTTGCAAAAAAACCGCGCACAAATAGAATCGAGTATATTCGTAAGTAAAAGCTCATATAATTTTGGACATATAAATCGGGCCTGATTATGATAATTATTGTTGATATTATATTATAATCATATATAAATTCAAACAAATATGTAAATTAGACTACTCTCATTTTCTTATTCATATATATTCATAATATACACGTACACACACTTATATTACATGTACGATATTGTGTGCCGTGTACTATTATTAGAGCTAGAGTTTGAATCAGAGTCTGTTATTTAAATGGAAGGGTGTTGTAATTTTCACCAGACACGCAATATATCTGACGGGTGAATTACTCAAGAATGAAATTAGGGTGGTTCTTTATCTACCACCAAAAAAAATATGCAAAGGAAAAGCTATACAACTTTCCGGGCAACTTAATGCATACAACATTTGAATGAATACTGCGACATGACTCAGATATTCCATTGAAAAGAGCATGAAGTGAACTAGGATCCGAGATGGGGAAAATTGAAAGTCACGAAGGACATGCCATTAATCAGCCCCCCACACTTTAGATGGATGTAGAGCCGAGATTTCCCTTTCAAGCGATATATAATTGCACTCTGATATTAAAAATGTATAAAGCGAATCTTAAATATCATCCATATTCTTTAATGAAATATAAATATACTGTAAAAAAATGCGTATAAAAGTCACGTGTCTTGCTTAGTTTATTAAATATGAATATATTGCATTCGTTTGTGTGTTTCTCATATGCTAATCACATCTAAAATTATTCGTGGAACACTTCCAACGAGATTAATTACATTTTTATGTAAAAACTTTCATTAGCACAGCGGTTTTAATTAACTTAATTCAGCACATAAAATGATTAAAATTTAATTCTAGAGCGTATGCCCGTATTCGCCGATGTCCGGTACAGAAATTTTTGTTCAATTAAGAACAAAATGTGCATGACCACTACACATTAATATTTAAACACATACATATATACATTGCTTTCTCTGAATGCGTGTAATTTCGACGTTGGTTTCAAATTTTATGCTGATCACTCTAATTTAAATTTGCCGACCGTCGAGAAAAGTGTGTAAAATTTTAAATTAATTGTATAATATGAAAATGGAAAACAATTACAAAATTTAAACGTTCAGCGAATGTTATGTAACAATGGATCTTGGGTGTATGGGATTTGGTTAGAGCCAGCGATCTTATGATTACTGTAGTTAACCGAAACTGGACGAGGTCAGCACATGGATGGATAATCTCCAGGGAAATACTGCGTGACGCTGATCGACAGAGGGATGGGCCCATCCCACAAAAAAGCGAATTATAATTAAATATATGATGTATTTAATTGGTAGATAAATTAAATTACAAATAAAAAATATTAATTAGAAACTAGTAATTGATAGCTATGTACAATCGGGCACAACAATTTTAATTAAAAAATAGTAAATGTAAGAAAATAATATAACATTGTCCGCAATTGTGAAAAAAAATAAAAACAACAATATTCGTTTCTATTGCCAGGGGCGTGATATTTTTTCTCGCTCGCATCCGATACGATATGCCAAATGCGAGTGAAACGTACTAGTGATACGTGCCGCGAGAGCTCGGCAGTGGGTAGTCGGTGTAGTGTTCTCAGTCTGCGGCGGGTCATCGCTGAGTGTGCATGTAATTTACGAGTCATATTGATTAAAAATCCAAAATACCGACCAAATTATAAAGCGTATCATGAATAACTATTTTTATTCTTGGAATAATCCATTATTTTTAAATAATAATCAATATATTGATGAAAATTTCATTAACATCTTGACTTGAAATGCTTGGGGTCTATTTTCTATCATAAATAGACCCCCTTCGGACGACGCGGTTGTTTATGAACCGCCGTGACGGATCGGTCAGCAAAATAAATCTTGTACAAAGAGTTACTGAAAATGTATAAGTCCAAAAAAAATCTTTCTGTATGAATTGTTATTTTTTTCTAAAATTACAATTGTACTGTTAGAAGAATCTGGCTTATGATTTCTAAATATTTATAAAAAAATATAAATAAATGAGTTGGTATTTTAGAAAGTGGAATCACGCATTGTTTCGAAAAAAAATTAGGAAATCTACGTTTGTCAATGGTAAATTAATCAGGTAAGGTAGCTGAACTCTATAATGCTGTCGCAGAATGTTTTTTTTAAAGTGGAATAACTCCATTTTTCAATTATAATTAAATAACATTTTCTCGCATTAATTTTCTTTTATATCAATCAAAACTTATAGATTTTGTATCAACTAAATATAATACAAAGAGGTCTGTCTTATGAGGAAATGATTGCTATTGCCCGACATGGTTAATAAACACTTGGGATGTCACAAGTGGATAATGCCTAGAGAAGAGGAAAACGGATACCGAGGCAAACTCTTTCTACTTGCCTGGACACAGTTGGGAGGATAAAATCTGATACCAACAGGGTAGATGATACACGACCAATGCCAGCAATGGGCCAAGAGAGGGAAACTCTTTACAAAAAACCGCATACCAAGACGGTTTGGGTCCTCACAGGACACGAAAGGAAAGCTCCCATATGAGACTCAGGTTCCTTTAGCCTCGACTGCCATTTGAGAGTTTGTTAAGACACATATGCTCAGCAACTGATGATGATGATGAGCTTATAGCCTTGCATACCTCTGATTCACTATAATTAATTCACTATGCTATGAGTAATTCAGGAATAAAGTTTGTTATTAGTTATCTATGTCAAATAATTCATTTTTTGTGCTAGATTGTACAATCTCATATAACCATAATTAATTCTCAATAAAGTTGATTTTCGTTAACTAACATGTCTGCATTTAATACTTATATTATATTTAAAAAAATACATTTCGGGAGTTCGATTAAAATTCAAATTATATCTCTCATAATTTGTAATTATTAAATGTATAATAATTATAGATTACTTTAGTCCCAGATAACCATAATGACTATTAGTTTTTTATTTGTACAAAACATATCAAATGTATTCGAATAACTAAAATAATGCAGTACTATTTTTTTACTAGTTTCTTCAGCACATCCCTATATTTTGTATAAATTATGATCCTGGATAAAAAAAATATCCGCACTATGGCATTAGTATTCATTTTATTTGACCTCAAGGAAAGTCAAATACATACACTTTTTTTTAGATAATCGCATAGCTTCGGATACACAATATTTCGTATTATTTTATTAAAGCATGTTTTTAGGATAAGCTGCGAGAAATTATTATATGGCTTTCTTCACTTATACGTCAGAAAATAATCTTTATATCACACGCACATGGATAAAGTTTGGTAGACCAATATTATCGAGCAAATTG
>JAGXCT010034529.1:97884-112204 GCA_022495035.1 Philopotamus ludificatus
GATCGACGTTATAGGAAAAAACCGCCGCAAACGTTATAAGGGGGAACGTTATAGGAGTGTACGTTATAGGAATGTACGTTATATGGGGGTTTACTGTAATCTATAGAATCATTGTAAATACTTTATATCAATTTTATTTATGAATATTATTTGAATTTCGTACATGGCAAAACAATAATTTGATTAAATTTTTTTATCGGCGCAGGCCTAAAACGGCGTGGACCCATTGTGGCTTTGACTGTACACGAGGTAGTCCGTACATACACTACCGGGGGCGTTTTCTATTTGCCTGAATATGGAAATGTGTCTCCATCCAATTCTGTTGACGGTTTCCAGCGACGATAAAATTGATGATACGAGCCGGGGGTCTCCGGTTTTACGTCGGCACCGAAATAGCGGAGCATCTGGTACCGCGAAGGTGGCCCTAAAGCGGCCTGCCCTTATTTTTGTGGCCGCCCCTCGGCCCGTCGCAGATTAGCCGCATATCAACAATACAAATCGGTGACATGTGCGTCTACGACGAAAATTGTGTCGCAACGCGTGCGACGGCAACAGGCAACGTGACGCAATATCTCCGTAAACCGTTGAACGATGATAGCGGTTCGGACGGGCCATTACGCCGCTCGCTCTTCCGGCAGAGTTGATGGAGTCCCACGTCCTCCAGTCGAGTATATGGTGCATCGACTCGACTAGAGTAGTCGAGCCGATTTACGACCTCAAGTGTAATGCACCGTTTCGTTTCAATCATGCCACGAAGTTCTGGACGTGTCATAAAATTTAACGATATTGTGATGCAGGTGAAACACGTCTCCGACGAGCATATGTGTTTGACATGCTTGGACTTTGATCTTAACTAGTTTTGCTGTTTACTATGTATTTGCCTGTCAACTATCGCGTCTAATCGCTTTAATTAAAAACGATTCAATTAATGATTTTACTTGAAACGCTTGTTTTAAATTAAAATAATAATAAAACGAACATGCAGACGAAAAATATTTTCATTTATGATGTTTATATTTTTTAAATAATCAAAACTATAGAAAAAAGAGCAAAGATTTTTTATATCTCTCCCACAATTCGAATAAAACTAGAAAATGTAACTTTTTTATACTTTAAGATTATTATTATTAACCGATCCGTCACGGGGACTCTAAACCAATCGCGTCGTCCGAAAAGCGCATATTTACAATGAAAAATATACCCCAAGCATTGCGATATTTTGGTTTTTTTAACTAACGCCGCAATCTCAGAGTTCTCACGGTACGTGTTACTAGTATTGTTTCACTCGCACTTACCCATTATACTGGATGCGAGCGAGAAAAAGCATCGCGCTCATGCCAACAGAAGCGAATATTATTGTTTTTTTTAAAGATTTTTAAAAAATTTAAAGATCTTTTTCATCATGGATTGATGATAAACGTCAAAACAATGTCTCTCTGAGTTTTTCAATTATTCAAACTAAGCGTTGTAGTTTGCATAAAAATTAGAGGACTAGATTAAAAGAAGATTCTAGCACGGTTTTTCAAGCAAGTAATGACTGGTTCGACAAATTAAAAATGAGATAGTCTTTATGTAATATTAAATTGACTAAAAAATCGACCAATGTAGATAAGATGCTGCAAAACAATTTATTTCCTCATTGTTTAACATTATTGTAGATGGAAAAAATATTCCTAACCACATATTCAATGTAGACGAGAAAAATCACTAATAGTACATTAATATTTGAAGAAAGAATCAGTTCCTCTATGATTTCTTGGAGCTTTTTGGAGAAACTTAAATATTTTTTTTTATAAAATTGAAGCCAATGTTAGTTCATCAAACAGAAAATCTCAGAGCATTGAAAGGAAAATATAAAACTAGCTTTCAGTGGTTTGAAAATCAAACAACAAAGTCCGAGCCACTGCTCTAATATTTAATGATTGGTATAATTTTCATTTCGTGCTTGTAGCTAAGCAACATTGTAAACAAAAAAATTTAATTTTTAAAGTAGTATTAATGTTAAGCAATGCTCGAGGAGACCCTAGAAATCAATGTTGTGATTCTTCCTCCCAATACTATCTGCTTCTAACACCCTGTGGTTCTCTTATTTGATTTATATTCCTTGAGATTTTCCTAAAAATACCGGCGTTTCAATTAATCGAAATCTACTGTATTAAGTATGCAGTTATACATTAAAGTGATTTAACCTTAACACTCGAGCTTTATATAACATTTTTTCGCGTTATATGCAGTTATCATAGAATACACGGTCACTATATCAGGGAGAGAATGGCTAAATCAATCATCAATGATTTCAAATCCGCACAAAAAACACAGTTTACAGGCCTGAACTATTTGAGGCGATGAGGAATCTCAACACCCCTGAAAACGGATAAATATGATTAGCCTTGCTATGTGGAGTTGAATAGTGTCGCGTGTAAGTATCCGACGTGGCTGCGATCGTGATAGGGCACAATTAGGGTTCCGTAGATTCTACGGAACTATGAGGAGCCCTAGCCGTGTGTGCTACCAGAGGTGTCAGTAGTATCCGATCAGACCATTAATTAAATACAAATCGACCCTACCCACATCCGATTATTATTGTTATAACCCGCACGTTGACAGCTCAGCACCTGAGCTCGAACTGGCGACCTGTCCTGTATTTGAAGAGGCCAGATAACCGGGAGGACAACCATTGTAACCCTGATCATAGAATTGAGTTGAGCGATTCTCTGCTAGGGCTTGGGGATGGATGGAAGAAGCCTAGGATCAGCAGGGATCGCGTAGTATCCTCCAGGTAGAAAGACCCGCATTTGGCTAGGAGGCCATCTAAGTAAGTATTTCAGAGGTCAGATGAGAAGTGCGTGTTCAGAGTTCTTGTAGGAATTTGAGAGAGACAACAGTTTATTAAAGCATGATGTCCTAGCGTGTCTATTGTTCACCGCGTTAAAAGGGTAAATGAGATACTGCAGCAAGTACAAAGTCAAACCCTGAATGACCCTCATCAGGGCCATACATACAAATCTGAATGTTGGGCTCCGACGAACCAAGCTGAGCAACAATTAGATATCCTGGAAATGAGGATTCTAAGATAGATATCTGGAGATGTATTCGATGATGGGGAATGAAGTGTCTAAAGCCTAGGTTGCCAAACTTATTTGACCCATGGCCCCCTTTTCAGACACAAAATTACAAAAGGCCCCCGTGGAAATTTACCTTTATTATATTAAATGAAACAGAAAAATGTAGTGAACTTATTTTTTATATATGTACTTACTTATTGTGTTATAAATAAGATACGCCGATTCTGAATTTGTTGAGTAATTAGTATTTATTAAATAATTCTAATGAGAAAGACGAATCTGATGTACTGTCACCAATATTTTCTTATTTTGCAGTTTTTTATTTGCAATAAAATTTCATCAAAAAATATATTCAAGTACGAGAGTATTTTTTTACTTTCAGAAAGGTATTTTGGAAATAAAACAACTCGAAAAAATAAATTATAAAGGTAATTATTGCAATAAAATAACGACATATAAATTGCACATGTAATGCACATGATGCTGGCGATCACCAATATTATTTGCAACTAAATGTTGTCGACGAATCACACTATGCACTGCTAATATATTTGGCACGGACTTTTTCAATAAAGAAATAACACCACGATAGCACCCTACCATAGCTGGAGCATCATCAGTAGCAACAGACATGATATTATTCAAAGGAATTTCCTTTTCTTAAAAAAAACTCTCTTAATACATTGAATATACATGTACACACATCGTGTAAAAACGGATTTTTAAAATTTTATAAGGGTATAAATATTAGCATCTAATGGCTAAGCACCCCCTTTTGCTTTCCAGGGGTCCCATACTCCGCCCAGGGCCAGAATTACCCCCTAGCTTCCTCCAGACCCCCCCGGGGGGCCAGGTGATCCACTTTGGGAACCTATGGTCTAAACTTTAGACCGCTCCTCGATGCTTTAGACTCTAAAGCATCGAGGAGCTGTATCAACTATATAAGGACATACTGGTCAAAGATGTCGTTAGAGTGGTCAGACTACGGTGGAGCGATAACGTGTCAAGGATGCGGGACTGTCAACCACTTAAAAATCTCGATAAGTCTTTCTATATTCGGAGGAAAGGAAGATCAAGGATGAGGTGGTTGGATTGTGTACAGCGAAACATTGCATCATTAAGAGTAACCAGAAGGTGGTGCGACGTGTGGTAGCATTGCTCAGGAGTTGCTGAATGAAAGCAACAATGCTTCAAAAATGCTCAAATAGATATGACGTCGCAACTAAGATCGCAACTGACGTCGCAATCATTCCAATAAAAAATATTATGAATAACTATTTTTATTCTTAGTTCAACCGTCAAATGCTTGGGGTTTATTTGTCGCAGTTTAGTGTTGTTGTGAAGGATCGGTTAAGAGCCAAGGTTAAAAAAAAGGAATTGAATTCAAAGGATTTTCTCACTGTTTTCTTTAATTTAAAAAAAAATAATATCTTTTGTTAACAATTTTTGTTAAAAACAACAACGTTCTGATGCCCCAGTCTTGATAATCTGATGAGAACTATTGTTGATTGAAACAAAATGAAATATTGATAATAAATAAAGTTTTTTTTGACAATATTCTACATATTTTTTTTGATCAAACCTCTTATATGTATATGATACTGAAGTACTCGTGTGACCCTTTACAAATTTAGTTTCCCCTTTGCGTCAGGCAATGTGTATATCTATTTCCTTTTTGTATGTATTTAGACACACCTTATATTTCTCCCCTCATTGTTTCATTCTATTGATTTTACATGATTCATAGATTCCTTAAAAAAACAAGTCATATTTAATCATACAAATTGATATAATACCAATCAAGTTAATTAATTAAAAATGATTTGATACGACGTGGGATGAGATGTGGAGCATTTTCCTTGAAACAAAATAGTCACGGTCTGTTTACGTACTTAATCGTGAGGTCTGTCAAAGGATTACACGGGTTCAAAAATCAAAATGGTTATTTAACGGACCCACAAAATCGCAGTAATCATGAAAGAGAACTGAAACTTTATTCAGTATTCGAGGATGTGACCGCAAATCCTCGAAATGACCACCGGATGCCGTGCGTATTTTCCAAAAATAGCGCGCTTTAATTTTTTTGACGGCATTGAGGGGGATTAAGATTAAAAAAAGTCGTAATTAATTTTATGAAGTTTCAGCGAGGATGTATAAAAAATTAAATTATTCGCAAGTAATGAGCGAAGTACTTAAAAATGTCCTGTTATGTAAAAATATAATTTCCATATTTTTTCACGAACGATATTATAATGCTAATGAAATAACTTTTCAAGCCATAATGCAGGATTCCTATTACGCGATTGCCTCATCTTTGCTGTTAATACTAATACTCGCGTTCAAATGAATAATTTGTTATAATTAACCATAATATCAAATGATTGCATAATCTAGAACCTAATTGATTAATCATTTGATTGCTGGTATTTACAGAAGCGTCACCGTGAAATAGATTACTCTCTTTGATTGTTTTATCCTCTACATAGCAATAAAGGATGAATTCATTTATTCATTAATTATATTTTTCTGAAAACTGATGATGCATAAAAATATTTAGGAATTTACGCATTCTAGACAATGAATAAAATAGTATTATAAATAATCTTAATGCTTAAAATAATATTTTTGTTACTATTCGAATCAAAATGAAAAATATACTCTGTCGTTATATGCTGTAACTATATAAAAATGGTTCGAACATTTGATAAATATGTTTATTTTCACAACGTAGATGTCATTAGTATTTTTTCGTTATTTATTTTCATATTAGAAGTTAATAAGATAATATTTTATTTTTATTCCGCGTAACGTATTCATCTAAGATCCCATATGTTGCAGATAAAATTATATTCATAGAAATTCATATGGAATTTATTTCCAGCATTCCATACTTTTATTTTTGTCTGTGAAATAAATATTAGCATAAAAATATGATTGTTTAACTATAAATATAATATAAATTGCAATAATAAGAAAAATATATATGAATTGTTTATGTGCAAAAAAATATATTTTATAATATTAGTATGTTATTTAATTAATATATTAATATATAAAAATGCGTTTGAGGAATAATTGCTTGTTGTGTTGATGATGTCGCATTTAAAGAATGCCCTTTGCGAGGTCAACGAGGCTATGAATGTGATCATGGGTGGTCTTCCCTTGTGGAAAAATATGGCATTAAAAAAATGTCATCATCCTCATGGAAATAGCATGTGAAAGCTGCGATCATTCGATCAGAGGTCATAACAGATTTTGATTTATTCATACAAAGATAACGCACGTATTGATTAATTTAACATGAGGCAACTGACTACAACAGTATGAAGATAAATCTGCATTAACTATAATCCGCAATGAAAATAAATTTCATATACAAAAAAAATATATAGAGATTTATTATATATATATTATACTTTCAATGCAATAAATTGTATAGTATAGTTTTGCTGAAATATTTAAATCCTATGAAATTTGGAGTTGGGAGATTAATTTAAAATCTGCCAGTGCAAACAATAAATTAAATAATTACACACGCATTACAATGATTTCATTCATCACATCCTGCGAAGTGAAGCATTCCGTTTCTGTGCCAGCATTTGGAAAATCGGATCAACTTCTGTCTGGTTCAAGGTTAGGCATCGTCATCATCTAATTGCGTGAGCTTCCGGAAAGCTCGCGATGACCCAAAAGCTTCCATTTGCTCTGATTTATAGTAGACCAACCTAATAAAAATATTTCTTTAATTATGTTCTACGATCCGAAAGCTTTTATCTAAAGAATTCGCAGCTATTTTAACATATCGAGCTTCTACTTCAATTATATTGGCAAAGCGTATGCCGTCTCGATTGTCTGACTTGTGCTAATACACATTACGCTATTTCACGGGGAATTTCGCACACAATAGCCAGTTTGATACAGTGTTAGTTTCAAGGTATTGTCACGGTTGAATCCCCAAAACTAATTTGAAACCATCTTAAATTGTATGTATGTGTTTTGTCGAATCAAGGTCAAATAAGTCGTAAAATTGCATTATTAACATTCTTTATTGGGACAAAAAAAGGCGCGACATGCCTATGCTAAATTTTTTGCCATATATTCATAAATGTAGGAGTAACCTTACACATGCGATGTTGCAAAAAAATATATAAACAAGAAAAAATTCTGAATATCTCCAATTAAAGTCGACACATATCTTTGTAGTAACGTAGACATGCTGGAGCCAATGCGAGGAACGATTTAACTACCTTAAATAGGTACTACAAAAATTGGAACCTTATGCTGAATCCTAGTAAAACAGAGGTAGCTCCGTTCCACTTGATCAAAGCTCTAAAACATTCGAAAACATGCCTTAAATACCTAAGGGTTACCTTTGATAGAACTCAAAATTTCCATAAGAGCCATATCAAAAAGTCTAGCCTCTCGAGGTAAAGTGTTCTCAGTGGGCTCAGTAAACTACGCCCAAGATGATGAAGATGCCAACAGCGCCATCTTGCGAAGAAGAGCTTCGACAGTTGCCCTAGAAGAGTGGCAATTGAGAAGGGATTCGGAAACGACGCAAAGAACTGGCTAATTATTCTTCCCAAACATCGCACGTCGCCTAAAATGAGTTGGATCCGCTCAAATCATTTCGTATCTCAAATGTTCACTAGCCACGGAGCCTTTGAATGCGCGGTTGAAGTATCTTAGACTGCGAGATGATGCTTCCTGAAACTGTTTCGAGTGCCCTGAGCAAAATAGACAGTTGTTCTGACTATGTTCTGTTAAATGTCTACTGTTGAGTCGGTTGCTTTCTGTGCCTATCGAGATATTATGGTCCAGTGTACCATAAGACGGTCTATAAAGTAAAGCCTCCATCCTGGAGTGGCCCATATCAAAAGGACTGCAATTAAGGTCAGAACCAGGGTAAGTTTGAAACATACGGAAACTGGCTGGCACATGATGGGGTGAAAATAGGCCAACGCCAAAAACTTAAAATAAAAAAATTTGAAAAATAGGAATCTACATCGAAGTTTTCCGAAGAATGTGGAGTTAGTAACTTGTTCGTGAATTTTCGTGGAACTCACAAAATTAAACTTTACGAGTTATGAGCAGTTCCGAAAAAAATCGCGCCCGTGACAACAGAAGCGAATACTGTTGCTTTTTTCGCAATAGCGAACAATAAAGGATAATGATTATTTATTTTTAGAGAATTTTTAGACAAATACAAAAAGTTTGTAACATGTAGGATTTATATTAGAAGAGATATCTGAAAAAAATAAAAAAAACTTGGAGTCCCCAATAGACACAGCTAGGTTAACAGAATATCCTTGTAAAACATATTTACCATTTTATTTACTGTTCATGGTCTGCAGAAGAACATTTTTAATACTTATGTTATACAGGCCGAATAGCAAGATAAATCAAGTATTATAATAAAATTGTATTTTGATACAGGTTTTTCACATGAAATTCACCCTTTTTCATTTCAATTTAACCCTAAATGGTTAATTTGAAGTGAAAAACCTGTAAGAAGAATGATTTTTTTATTAGATAACAGAGATTTGAGTGTATTTTCACACATTTAATTAGCGCGCATTTAATTAGTGTCCGTCGCCTGTGTGCAGAACTTCAATTAGCGCCCCCTATACGTCTAGTGTGCTTGAAAACACGAACCACGAGCAATGACTTATATTGTTATATATTATTAAATGTCGATGATAAGAAATATAATTTATTTTAATAAAATATTTTTTTTTTCTCTCCTATCGCCCCTAATTATCTGGCGCCTGTGTGCGCCGCACAATCTCCCCATATAGACGACTTCTATTACATTCTCAATTTTCAAAGTTTGAAGTTTGATTTTGATGAAAAATATTTTGAAATATATCTGAATATCTGAGCCCAGAAAATATATTCGTGTCAAAATTGTATAGAATTGAAAAGATATTCTTTTATCTTTAATTTTGCCGACGCGGAAATGCACATATCACAGCATGATATAATTGATGTCACGATCAAGGTCAATTGTCACGGAGATGACTTAATCCGCTGAATATTTTGCATACATATGAGTATTATTTCACCTTGAAGCTTTAAGTTGAATAGATTAAGAAATCTTATATTGTTTACAGGTATAGTTAAAACTTAAGGGTTTTTCAATTTTTGGTATTTCTTCGCGCCGCACTTGAATCTATAGTTGTACTTTCGCACCACACCCAATTAAGATAATACAGGTTTTTCACATTAAATAAACCATTTTTAATTTTAAATGAACCCTTTTGCATTTCAAATTAATTAATTTAAATAAATGGATAATTTGATTTGCAAAAGGGTTAATTTGAAATGCAAAAGGGTGAATTTGAAACAAAAACCTGTATACAAATATATTTTAAGTAAATTAATTAAGATCCGATACCATTCTTTAAACTAAACTTTTTACAACCTATACTATACTTTTACAACCTATAATATACTTTTTACAACCTATACTATACTTTTCGCAACCTATACTATACTTTTTGTAACCTATACTATACTTTTTGCAACCTATACTATACTTTTTACAACCCATACTATACTTTTGCAACCTATACTATACTTTTTACAACCCATACTATACTTTTACAACCTATACTATACTTTTTAAAGCGACAGCTCGCCAACGGGTGGTGAGGTGTCTTGAACCTTTCTGCGGCCACCCTAAGGGCCACCCCCTATAACTTTTCTACAAATTACACAGGGATTCAGAATATCTATTTATCACCTCCTAACCCCTACCGGGGGGGGGGTAGCCACCAAGAACTTTTCGAAAATGAAAAACAACTATCTACCATACCATTAAAATTGATGGTTAGCTTCCCATTACATTTTTTACATTACAGTCAAATACAACCCTGCATAGAGTTGACTAGGGGCCAGTTGAACTTTGATTATCACCCAACAAAACATTGCAAAAAATATGTACATGTTTCTGTACACACATCCTTGTGTGCATAAATAAATCTGGTCTCTAACGGAATTCTCACCACAGAGCCAGTATACCCTGGGAAGGAAAACCCTAATCTGTTGACCAATGATCGGTGTAGTCTCGATACTTTCGCTCCTCTTCTTTCTTTCTAGGGGACCCCTCTCTGAGGTCTGTCCCATGATGAAAGGATTGCTATTGCGCGACAGGGCTAATAATCACTTGCGACCGGCTACTTGAGACTCGTTTTGGGTAGATGTGCAATGTGTGGCAAGCCCGTGTATATCTATATAGGTGTGCGTGTGTGTGGTCGCTCGCTACCTGTCACTCGTGACTCGTTATAAGCAGATAACGCCTTAGAGAAGAGAACAAACGAATACCGAGACAAACCCCCTCCTACTTGCCTGGACACAGTCGAGAGGGTAAAATCCGATACCAATATGGTAGAAGATGTACGTCCAATGCCAGCAATGGCCAAGAGAGGGAAACTCTTTACAAAAAACCGCATACCAAGACGGCTCGGGTCCCCGCGGTATGGACACGAAGGGGAGCCCTCATGTCACGTGTGAGACTCAGGTTCCTTTGGCCTCGACTACCATGCGAGAGTTTGGTAAGGTCGTCCATGCCCTCAGCGAGTGAGAGCCTTGTAACTGGCAAATGATGATGATGATATATTATATAACCAACCAATGTTATGGGTTGTAGGTAACATGCATAGTATTTCAATAATGTAATTTAACCTCGACTGAGCCAAGTTAATAGTCGGATAGGTGTCCGACAAAAACATGGAAATCAGGGAATTCCTTATAACAATGGACAGGGAAACACCCTTTACCTTCGCATGTTTTAAAAAATAAACATAAAATATGTGGGTAGCTTGGGGCGTTAGAATTAATTAATTTAATGCCATCTATCCTGCATTAAATAAATATTTATTTAAAACAAATAATATATATAATTTAATCTAACTGAAATAATATTAAAATTAACCAGTATCATGGTTTGACACTGGGGGAACATGAATCTTTATATATGCGAATTGCGCATTGGATTCTTTCTCTTATGCCTTCTATCTATAGTCAAAAAAATAAATATAATTTGAGCTAAGGAAAATAGTACATTGACACAATGGTCAAAAATAAGACATTTCTCCCCCCATTGCTATATTTTACAATAGTATTTTTAAGTAAATCAGAAGTGAGAGGTCGTCTGGTTTGTGGGGTGAACGAAACAGAATATATTAGAAGAGAACGACAGTAAAGCAAACGGTCGCTATTGCTACAGTTCAATCTGCTCAAACATATAACTCAGGAGTTTACAACCTTTTTTTGAAAAAGACTTAAATTTGTAATTGAACTTTATTTGATTTTAATTTTTCGGTATGGCTACTTCAGTTATTCTGTACTTATCTATTAAGTGTTCTCAAAACGTCGTTCTTTCATAGCTTTGTGGGGGTTACGCTTCTCCGTATAGAAAAATCTGACTCCATAAGATTTATATTTATTTGCACTAGAATTACAGACAGAAAGGCAGAAAGAATATTATTAATAAAAGCGATCGCGTCGGTTTCACTGCGTCGAAGTAGCGACGTCGATCTGCTTCTGGTCTACCGACTCCCCCAGTCGGTCTATTTCGAAGATTCTGTGGCAGCACTGGCCACTGATGTCCACGATATTTTGTCCTTACGGTGAAGTCCACGTCTTCAGCCTCGTAAGGACGTCGCACAAAGTGCAGCTCTAGCTCAGTGTCTCTGCAATTTGCGGCCACATGCGCGATCGATGTCAGCGCTCGGAGGCATCGGAGAGTGTGTTTCTTCCCGACGAGCGTAATCAGCTCGGTCGGTATCTTCGCTACACTGGGGTTTCCAGAGATAAACCTGATCTCTGACGTTTGAGACTCGGGGTGCCCTATTTATATCCAGGACGGCTCCCCTCTGACCAACCGTTCCGTGAGAACGGATTAGAAAGGGTCCCAGGTAGTTAGTTTTTGCAATGATGAAAAAAATCCAATTTAAATTTACTCTTCTGCAGCTGTGTGTAACTATGTTCAATGCGACCAATTAGCATCTTCGCTAATGGAATAATCCCTTGCAGGTGGCCTGTCTCTCGTTAAAGGGTCGCAGGTATACATCTCATTTTTTGTGTCTTAAGCAAATGCGCGAAGCATGACCGCCACAGCTTTTTCATTTATAGGAAAAAGAAAGATCACAATGGACTATTTTCGGCATTTACGGAGGCTGAAAGCAACATAATGATATTGATTTTGGGCAAAAAACCCATCCTCATTTTTTAATTCTCATAATAAAGGCGCTTAAGACATTTATTATTGCAGGCAAAAAATACATAAACGTTGACAAAATGTGACAGATAATTATGGACATAATTTTGTAAACTAAATGCTTGGTGTATCTAATAAGTTATGTGTTCATCAACGAGATGACAGTTGAATCAAGGAAGGAGCGGAAGATTGTCCAGCTGTTCATCATGGTCACGCTCCTTTGGTATTAAACATCGACGACGAAAAAAATATGAATAATATTTGTATTTTTAAATATTGCAACAACAATAAAAACTAAAAATATTTACAACGATTTTTCCATTGTCCATTTTTTCTATCTAAAATCATTTCAAATTATAAAAAAAAACATAATATTACTCTAATTATTCTCGAAATATAATTTCAAGGAAATAAATTCCATAACATGTTTTACGGCCTATGATGTGATATTCTGAACGAATGTAAATGGAATTTATATAGCCTTGATTTTTATGCGAGACCACTGTAATTATAATGCGCTTTTGCATAAAATATCTAAATATTTATTTTATTGCTCAATAAAAATTTCATAAATTATGATCCGAAAAAGAATTTATATAAATCTGAAAGCCACACGAGAAAAAATATTTTCGCCCACATTCGCAACGTAAACAAAATATTTTTTCTTCATAAAATCTCGACCTAATTCACATTTGCACCACACGTCATGCAATTACTTTGAATATACACGTTCAGTATAATATAAACACATTTTTTCTGATCGATACATTTATTGCGATTATATTGTGAAAAGCATTTATGCCAATACGAAATTCTAAATATTATATATCCACGTTAAGACCCGGATATGATTTTTTATTACATAAAGCTTTAGATGTATAATGATGCATTAATCACATATGACTGGTGTTGACAGTATAAATAGATGTTGCTTAGCGTTTACACCCAAAATTTTATGGGCTATAATCTTACGTTCAGTGAGATTTAATAAATCACCAGTGTTAAAAATTAGAACTTGTCGATATGTGTATCGGCAAATGTGTGATTTACGAGCTTATTATACGATCGATATTATTATAATGATCAAAAACGGATGTTAATTGATAAAAAAATTACTACCATGACAGATATATGACTAACATCTATTATATATAATAGAACATTATATCTTATTATAAAAAAATGTACAGTTTGTAATGAGGCCTGATACAACCGCTCGATTTGTATGAGAAACTGCTAGTTAATGCTAAATTAAATGTGTTTACTTAAGTACAAAGTATTTAACATCATATGGCAATCCACGATTTGCAAGTTTGATGGGTTCTGTGAATTGCAAATATAACATAAAGCATATAAAAAAATTTAAGACGCCTTCCAGCAACATAAAATTGATCGTTTGTTCCTGTCTTAGTACTTCTCACAGGATAGGCTGGTAATAACAATTTGTATGCACACAAATGATGTATTTAAGTTAGTATGCCAAGAGCTATTTCAGTTACTCTTTTGAATCGAAATAGTATGATTTCAGACATATTTTTAAAAAATTAACGAGTAAGTCGAGGGTATGGGTCACACCAGTGATTAGCAAACTGCGGCTCGCAAGCCACACGCGGCTCTTTGGCTATTTAATAGTATTTTAATATAATTAAATTAAATTGAAACTGTATTAGTGGCACTTGCCGGGCAAACTCTGAGACGTCGGAGTGTCCTCAAACTGCGGCAGGACCAAGGGCGTATATTCAGGGTGTACTAGATGTGCGCCGCACACCCGCAAAATATAGAACATGAAAAATATATTTAACCCTTTAGGTGCGGCGTGCCGATATATCGGCAAGGCCATAGAAAACTGCTCGCGTTATGTAACGATACGAAACTTAGTGAAGACATGTGGAATACGTGTTCCTATCGGCCGATCACTCGAAATTGGAAATATTGGTCAGTACTTTTTTATTTATCATTGTCCACAACGTGGAATAAAAGCAAAAATATCATTACTTTATTTTTCCATGGATTATCGACACTTCTCATGGAA
>JAGXCT010034530.1:0-18107 GCA_022495035.1 Philopotamus ludificatus
TTAACGCGGTTTTCGTTAACGCGGTTTTTCGTGGAACGTATCTACCGCGTTAATCAAGGGACAGGTGTATAAATATTTTGTTTCAGAGAATTGCGTTATTACAATGAAATTTGGAACTGTATCAACTACAAGAATATACCGGTAACAGCTGTCGTCAAAATGGTCAGAGTCCGCACGAAAGGAAGACCAAGGCTAAGATGGATACAGCGGAACTCTGCATTATTGAGACTGACCGGAAGATGAAGAGACGAGACACACCACGAATGTACCGTATTTTGACAATAAGCTTAAAAGGTTCAGCATCACTCGAATAGACATTGCAATTATTTCTAGAAATATCTACAGATTGAATAGATGTTTTTGTTCTCTAGCAGGTAGTCGTCATTGTGTTTCAAATGCATTGTCATTAGACAACAGAAATATAATAAACAACTTCATTAAAATGGACATTTTCAATTTAGAAACAATGCCGATGATTGATTTCATCGAAAATGCAGCAAAAATATAAACAAAAAGAGCGTTAAATACATATATTTTAGCTTAAACGATAAATTGGTGGATTTATTTTGAGCACTCACCAAAAAAAAGGTTATTTTTCTTGCATTCGAATAGTATATAATGCTGATGCAGCAGAGTGATAAATGCTGAGCGAGTCTCGTCTGCTCGACTATTGAGTTCTGCACTATACTGACCGAGTCTACGTTCACGATTCGAATTATTTGCCATCGAGCAGATAATTAGCAAACGATTAGGCAACGCATCGATGCACTAATGGCGTCGGCTAATTATTGGTCAACATATTTAGAGAAACTGACGCAAACAGAATCTGGGAAATTGTGAGGGGGGCTACGCCCTTCGCCCTCGGTTGGGTCGGGTCGCGTCTGGGTGGGGCCTATCGACCGCGAGGGGCCCGACCCCCAGTTGGGGCTGCGCTGGCCGCGTAGGTCGGGAAGTGCGTGCGCTGTTTGGGCTCCGAGCGGCCCTAAAAATAAAGGCTCCCCGACAAGTCAGCCCGAAAACTCACACAGATTTACGGCGGACGAGCGACCATTACAAAAATATGCGACGTTTCCTAAACCGGCACCAGATGCATCGACGTGTTTCCTGTTGCCGTCAAATCTGGAGCGCATTGGGCGACAAAAATTAAACAAAATTGCAAACAACCGTCCTAATACCCCGGATGACACATTTCCATTGATATCAATACAAACGAACCGCGGTTGGATACATATGCAGCTCCCTTATCCTATATTATATATATACATATTCTCCCCTACAAACATTGTATTGATCATATGGAAACATTCTACGCACATAAAAATATATATACCAAGGTCAATTCTGAATTAAATACGATATTTTGATCATCCATTGTGTTATACCACCATAATATTTATATAAATACATAATACAAACATCTCAAATAATACGAACAGCATCCCAAGAAAAAAAAAATTATAGATATGAATGAAACTGTTTAAACAGTATGACGTCTCAGTTTCTAGTCAAGAATTTTTATTTAAATAGTCGGGGACAAAGTCGCGTTGGCAATAATATGTACATTCCTAATATTGGCTCGGGGTGATAAGCCCCAGTTTACTGGGGCCCATTGGACCAAAGCGGAATTTCAACCCACAGAATCAATACAGTTTTAATTTCATAGAGAAAAGAAGGGAAAAAACCCAAGAATCTGTGTGGGTCGCGTGTGCCGAGGGTGTTTGTGTGCGTCGTTGAGCCGTATTGCCGAGATGAATTCGGGGAAACACGGCAACAAAATTTTGTAGATGAAAATAACAACAACACCAAACGATTAGATACTAATATCAACCGTTGATAATTGACATTTAAATATATTTTAAATGCAAAGAGAGAAAAAACAACACGATTAATGAATGATGGGCCGCGTAATTGACGAATTTCTAGATTTACGTCATAGTTTATGGACAATCAAACTAATTCATCTATACTTTCGCTTTCACAAATTCAACATTTCCACATTTTTTTTTAAAATTATTCAAGCTAAAGTATTCTCTACATAATATTAAATTGAATGGAGAATGGAGTAGCACATAAAGATGCTACAAAAGAATTTATTCCCTCATAGTCCAGAATAATTGTAGATGGAGAATATTTTTCTAGCCAAATGATCAATATAGATGAGATGGGTTTATTTTCGTAAAAAAATGCCTAATCGTACAGTCCTATTCGAAGGAAGAATCAGTTGCCCTGGACATAAATCTTCCAAAAACCGACTGACATTGCAGCTTGGTGGAAACTTTGCTGCTGACTTAAAATTAAAGCCTGGGCAGAAAATCCCAGAGCATTGCAAAAGGGGAAGAAAAAGAATTGATTTTAGTCATTCGGTATGGAGCCCCTCTATACCCGCCCCCTCTAAAATAAAAAAATAATTTTATAAAAAAGAAAGAATTAATAAATTTTAATGAATTAATATTTTTATATGTTTCCACTCTTGGCGCACTTATTCCGGCGCCTGTGTGCGCCGCACAATCTAGCCATATGGACGCACACATTTTCAGGAAACAATTATGTGCGAAAGTCAAAGGTCACCTGTATCAGCAAATATCAAACCAATATCTCTTATTATCATACGGAATTCATACCGAATACATTTCAATACTTTCTCTCATAGGAAAGCGGCGAAATTTCAATATTTTTGCGAGAATCAATATACAATCATCATATTATTCTTATAAATAATGTGTGCAATTTGAATATATCTTTAAAAATTCAGCCTTTTTTATTGTCGTGTTGCTACACTCGTCTCTGGCGTACCTTGACATTAGTAGACACATTGTATGCTTATTTTATTGTTTGATCTCAAGGTTTTGTGCGTGAAAATGTGAAATCTTTTAAGTCTCCGTATTAGTCGAATATGGCCGATTTCGTTCTATTCCCAGATAAAAAAAAACACGAAAGGACGAAGTTTTGCCGAGCTAAACGCTATACCCTGAATTGCGTTCCAGAAATACATTTAAGATTGGAAAAAACGCTGGCACAAGTGTACGACTATTCAATGGAATTAATATTGACTGTATTTTAATATTGAGATTATTTTCAAACAAACCTCGTATAAAATTAATTTGATATTGTCTTAGACAAATACCTTTTATATCGAGAGATTATTTCTGAAAAAAGTATTCAATCGTAGTCTATGGAGAGAGTGAAACACATATAATATATACATTCAATATCACCTCGATTATGTTATTTCTAAATAAAAATAATTGAATATCGTAGCAATATATAATCCTCTCATCAGCTTCTGCAATAAATTAAATATTTTAATATCTAGTCAAAATATATGTATATTTTTAGTACATATACAAACATTATTGATCAATTTCAACAGAAGCATTGGTTCCATCGTTTGATTTGTGCAGTTTTGCAAAATGCAAACATAGCAATAACGTCAAATATTTCTAAAAATTCAATGAAAGTTAAAATAATTATGCATTATTTATATAATTTATTTTATGTGCCATAACTTGGTTTCCATGAATTTGAGTTTAGTATCTTTAATTACCCGTTTTTTATGGAATATATCCATCGCGCAAATCGAGGAATCTAGGTATTCATGAAATAATAAGTATATTGTCTGAGTCGGTCGATTTCCGACGACTCGGAATCCACATTCCCCGGTCTCTTGGATTAATGGAGGCATTCCCTGCTCGAAATCGAATGCTCGGAGTGTAGCGCGCGTGCGCCGCGATGACCTTGGCCGCGCCGGCTTGGGGTAGGTTATCGCCGCCGCCCCGACACATGGCCGCTCTCGCGCATCCTCCTTCCTCCTTCCCCTCTCCTCCGCAGATTACATCATCCCATGCTTACGGTACTAAATGCGTGCGCTATCGTGACGCGCCGCAAAAAAAAATCGACGGCGGACATTTTGAAATGAGATCTAAATCGATTGAAATGCGGGCAAAAAGTACTGCCAACATAATTCGCGGCCATAGACAATTATTATCGAATAAGCGTAGAATAAATTAAATTGACTCATTTAATGCCCGACGAGCGGCGTAAATGTGTACGTGACGGGAGCGCCGCCCACTCCGGTGGCGATTATCGATCTGCATTTCTTCCGCCCGCGCTCTCTCTTGCTCCCTCTTTCTCTATTCTCCCCTTTTGAACGAGGGTGTAAACGTAGTATTTTCGACCCTCGTTTATGTGGACACACAATCGAACTCGACGACGCCGGCTTTAATCTAGGTTTTAAAACTAATTAAAGACGAAACGAAATAATGTACAAACGAAACAAAAATACGCAATTTTAAGGTGGATGCTATCGAAAATCGTTGAACTTAAAAATAAAGAGTGAATAATGCGTAATAAATTATTTTAATATCTGGATTATAAAATTATTGGTTCTCATTACATTATTGCAAACAAAATAATACATATAAAATCGAATAGTACATATACAACACTGACGAGCCATTGCCCATTGAATAATAAATCCAATATCTTCGAATAATTTTAAAAAATTGAGACATTTAAAGAAAGAAAATATAATCGTTGATAAAAAATAGAATATTGAACATTTTGATTTAAACTGTAATGCAATAAATTTGCATCCAGTAAATAATTTCAAGAAAAATATGATCAACGTATTATATATATCGGAGATTTAAATAAAATAACTCATCCTAATACCGAAATGATTATATTTATTATTTAAATATATTCCAATTTATATAGAAGCCATTTATGTAATTATTGCATTGTAATAATAAGTTTATTATAATATTGTTTATTATGTTGGGTTAATAATCACTTGCGACTTGTTATAAGCAGATAACGCACAGAGAAGAGGAAAACGAATACCGAGGCAACTCCCCTACCACTTGCCGGGAGAGTAAAATCTGATACCAACAGTGTAGAAGATACACGTCCAATGCCAGCAATGGCCAAGAGAGGGAAACTCTTTAAAGAAAACCGCATACCAAGATGGCATAGGTCCCTGCGGTACGGACACGAAAGAGGAGCCCTCATGTCACGTGTGAGACTCAGGTTCGTTTGGCCTCGACTGCTATTCATGAGTCTGGCAAGGCACATGCACTCAGCGAGTGAGAGCCTTTTGGCTGGCAAATGATGATTGAGATAGTCATTTATAGAGATAGCCCCTGCTCTCCGATGCAATATATTGAGATTAAGTGAATATGAATAGGAATTACTCATAAGATAAATGCCACTAAAATTAAATATTAATTCAACTTAAATTTGTATTTTTCCACCTAGGCATATAATTTATATGGATACTAAAAAATATATTAATTTTAACTGCAATATAAAATTATATCATTTATTTAAACTGAATAAATGATGGAGTTTGTAAAATAAATTGTAATAATCATAGAAGGTAGATATTTATTCATAATTGAGAATGTAAAAAAAGCAAATAAAAGTTTTAACATTTAAAATGTAGAACGTAATTAATACTTAATGTTTAATTAAATCATAATTATAACCTATTACACACATAATAGCATACATCCATAGCTATTGATTATGAATTACATTTTTATAGATATTTATTCATATCGGAGAAGATAAATATATTTATTATATATAACATCATGAAATGCAGGCAAAGGTTTAATATATTAAATACATTAAATAACAGATCAATTTAACAATATTTGACTAACTAACATTGAATAGTAATATTTATTATTACTTTTATCAGCAGACCCGAGAATGTGATCTAATAACTGTCACATTTTGTAAAATGCGAATAAAATAAACTGCATAATTGCAGTATTATTCGTCAGTGCGACACACTCTCGAAGCCATACCGAAATAGAATAATGGTTTTGTATACAAGACTCTCTGCTTATTCAATAGTATATTATAAATAAATTATATAAAATAATAAAAAAAAAACAACATTATATTGTTTTTGTGTGATAACAGTTGATCACAAGAATGTTGACATAATGAGTGTTATTGTACAGCATTGAGTAATGGCGAAATATGAAAAAGCTTATGGAAATGATTGAATGGATTAAGTGTATAGAATAAACAGATTGTACGTACGCAGCCGGAGCCAGAGGCCGGCAGCCTCGAGTGCTGACCGTCTGACAGCCGACAGCCAGGACAGCCACTCGCAGCCGGTATTGCCACAGCTCACACTGCCCTCCCTCCCCGATTCTCCCCAGGGTGGTCAGCTGGCCATACTTAAAACAGGGTTATTTTTAATTTAATATAATTGTAATAAATTTACAAATATTAGGTTTGAGCGAAAGGGGTAATATAACTATTAACGTTGATGGATATCAAACAATAAAACAAACCATAAATATGTATTTTTTAATTATAACGGAAATTATGCTTATTCTTATTTACGGAACTATGATATTTAACAAATACGATTCGTTACCAAATGTCATTTGTCTGAGTATTTTAAATCTCATATATTATATTTATTAAGCGTGCATATTCATAATCATTCAATGCGATTTCAATTATAAGAAAAAGCATTGAGTAAATAAGATTTATATTGTGGACCATATATTAAAAATATCTTTTAATTGAAATAATACTGTTTTTTCAGATTTGTCTTTAACCGTTTGGACGCCACGCCGTACAGGCAGGAACGCTACTACGAATTTATTTATGAATAAATAATGGTGGCGTACGGTAAAAATTCATATAATTAGCGTGGCGATTAAAGGGTTAAATATTGATTATATTCGTTTGTTACTAATTTTGTTTAAGTGTATTATTAATAAGAAACACGATCAGTAATGAATCTAATAGAGTTTAATTTGTTCAATTTATTTTAAGGTGAATGTTGTAAAAGTTATATTTTTATTGTGGTTATGAACGAGTATTATATTATTTTATGTCTGGTAACATTGGAACACATTTCGCGCGCTTTCTGTCATGTCGTCTCCTCGTCGCAGCCCTCGCCGGCCTATCCGTCTGGCGGAGACGCCGGGACGTGCCTCAGGTAATTGCATTTAACCATATTTTAGATCCGTTGTTTGTCAATTACTTAAATAACTTTGCAAACTGTGAGACTCAAGGTTATACTCTCAAAACAATATTCAACCATTTTATAGAATAACTATGAATTTATATATGAATATATTTATTTTTCTTTATTTGTAGATGGAGGAACTCCGAGGAGCGTAAATGGTCGTAGAACCCCTCAGAACGGCCCGAGAACCCCACAAAATGGACCAAGAACTCCACAGAATGGCCACTCACCAGCGGCGTCAGCCCATCATGTACCTGCTAGCAGTCCCATGAGTAATTTTTTAATGCACTCAAATTAGCAAATTTATTTAAGGAAATCATGATATAAAATGGCTTATTTTGTAGGTTTGGCTATTAGTGAAATTGATATAAGTTCTCCATTAAATTATGGAACCCCACCTGTCAATACACCGCATTCAGGCATTCGCGGAACACCAATTCATGCTCGAAATGAAATCGGTACAAATAGAATTATACAAGTTTCTTTACAGGTATTATCGAAATTTCAACATTAGAATTTAATTTTAAACTCAATTTTTTATTTTATCTCATTAATTTGTATTTAATAATAATAGGGTGCTGATAATAATGTGCAAGCAGGCACAGATCAGCTTTCCGGACAGTCGGGCCCACAATTGGTAATTTGGGGCACCGACGTTATTGTATCAGATTGCAAAGAAAAATTCAAAAGATTTATAATGCGGTATATCGATCCAGAAGCACAAGAAGATGAGATCGGTGATGCAATTAATATTAACGAACCTCTTTATATGCAGAAACTTCAGGAGGTATTTAATGTCACTTTCAAATCTAATTTATTTATAGAAATATCTTTATATACGTTTAATTAATAATATTTTTGTAGATTCTTAAATCTGAGGAATTATTTATTAATATCAATTGCTCCCACTTGAAGGCTTTTGATGATGGATTATATCGACAATTGGTATGCTATCCTCAGGAAGTTATACCTACATTTGATATGGCCATAAATGAAATGTTTTTTGAAAAGAATCCCGGTGCTATACTTGAACATCAAATTCAAGTTAGACCGTTCAATGCAGCTAAAACTAAAAATATGAGATCCCTAAATCCAGAAGGTAAAATAATTACATTGAGTTGCACAAAATCTTTTTTTTTTAATTGGTATTATAATTTTTTATATAATTTTCAGATATCGATCAATTAATCACTATTAGTGGAATGGTTATTCGTACGTCAAACATCATGCCGGAAATGCGTGAAGCATTTTTCAAATGTATTGTATGTGCTTTCAGTACGAGTGTAGAGATTGATCGTGGCCGGATTGCTGAACCTTCTCTCTGTACAAATTGTAATACAAATCACTGCTTTACTTTGGTTCATAATCGTTCGCAGTTCACTGATAGACAGATTATAAAGCTACAAGAATCTCCGGACGATATGCCCGCTGGCCAAACGCCTCATACGGTTCTGCTATTCGCTCACAATGATTTGGTCGATACTGTTCAGCCGGGAGATCGCGTCACTATCACAGGAATATATCGTGCATCTCCATTACAAGCTAATCCGCGACAATCCAATGTCAAATCGGTCTATCGTACGCATATTGACGTTTTGCACTTTAGAAAAGTTGATGCTAAACGATTATACGAACAAGAGGATGGGTATTTACTTATTTTATAATATTTATTGATATGTATATTTATATTACATTATTTTTTTAAATATATATTTATTTTAAATATAGTAAGGAGCATTACTTTCCACCTGAGCGTATTGAACTTCTTAAATTACTGTCGCAGAAACCTGATGTATACGATAGGCTATCAAGAGCAATTGCACCGTCTATCTATGAAAATTGTGATGTTAAGAAAGGTGTTTTATTACAACTTTTAGGCGGTACCAAAAAAACATTCCAAACTCAAGGTCGTAACCACTTCAGGTTTGTATACATTATGATTGATTAATTATTCAATGGAAATTTTTCGATTGTAATTATTTACTTATTGATTGTTTATAGATCTGAAATTAATATACTCTTATGCGGTGAACCGGGCACGAGTAAATCTCAAGTATTACGCTGGGCTCATTCTTTACTCGGTCGCTCTCAGCTCGCATCGGGTCGTGGCACATCTGCAGCTGGTCTGACGGCATACGTAGCCCGTGATCCGGATACGCGTCAATTAGTATTACAAACGTATGGATTGGTTTAATTGTCCTCTGAATATTTTTAAATGAATAAATTAATATATTATAATTAAATTTTAGGGGAGCATTAGTTTTAGCGGATAATGGTATTTGTTGTATTGACGAATTTGACAAAATGAATGATTCCACGAGAAGTGTTTTACATGAGGTTTGTTTGATTTTTGCATAAAAATCATATCCATGACCATATTTAAAACTTAACTTATTTATTTAAATATTTCGATTAGGTAATGGAGCAACAGACGTTGTCAGTTGCAAAAGCCGGAATAATCTGTCAATTAAATGCTCGTACTTCGATATTAGCTGCCGCTAATCCAGCAGAATCTCAATGGAATAAGCATAAGACGATCGTTGATAACGTACAATTGCCGCATACTTTACTATCTAGGTAAATATTGCAAATTTTCAATTGTTTTTAAAATGTTTTTATACAAAGTAATTTCCAATATTATCTTTGACTTTATGCGATTTATTTCATAAATCATAAATCCCTTTTTTGTAAAATTCCCGTGATTTTGAATCAAAATATCCGGAAAAAGTTCAGTTTTGAATTTTTTGTCTTTCAAAAAATGTTTCATTGACCGAAATAGATTGTCATATGGATGCGTCCATGAGATTAATTCTGGATTCTAATAGAATTGTGAGAGGTTAAAAAAAATTAAGAATTGTTAATTGAATAATCGTTTTTGTTTTAGATTTGATCTGATATTCTTGATGTTGGATCCTCAGGACGAACTCTTTGATAAACGATTAGCTTCCCATTTGGTTTCACTTTATTATAAAAATACTCCGACGAATACTGAAAATCAATTTATTGTAAGTAATATTTTGCGTAAAAAAGTGTCGCTTTGTGAATGTTTGATATTTAATTTGGCCTTACATTTATGTATTCGTTTAATATTTTAAGGACATGAGTATAATGAGAGACTATATCGCATTTGCCCAAGAACATATCCATCCAACGTTAAGCGAAGAAACACAACAAAAATTAATTGAAGCATACGTAGATATGAGGTAGATATATATTTATTAATATTATTTATGAATAATTAGCAATATGTACCAACTATTTTCATTTATAGGAGAATCGGTAGTGGACGTGGTCAAATATCAGCGTATCCAAGACAATTAGAATCTCTAATTAGATTAGCTGAAGCACATGCTAAAGTAAGATTTTCTAATATCGTAGAGGTTCTAGATGTGGAAGAAGCTTCCAGGTTATTATTTTTTGATCATCTGTTTATATATTCGTATAAAAATTATGATTAATTTATATTATGTGTTAAAATATTCAGATTACACAGAGAAGCTCTTAAACAATCTGCAACAGATCCATTGTCTGGTAAAATTGATGTCGGTATTCTTACGACTGGCCTCAGCATGGCTGCTAGAAAACGACGTGTGGAGATTACTGGTGCTCTTAAAAAATTGATACTAAGCAAGCAGCCTCGCCCTCCGTCTATGGTTCAAGCCAAACTTTTGCAAGAATTTAATCAAAATTCTCAAATTGTATGTTTCAGTTTGGTGCGTTTTATTAATTAATTAGATATCAAATTATAATATGAAATGATTATTTTTCAGATGGTAACACGCGAGCAATTTGAAGATTCGCTGAAGGATTTACAAGATGACGGTGTAATTGTTTTAATGGGTCGAACGAACATTAGAATTTGTTAGTGTTATTTAATTTTAATGTGTTTAAAATAAGTTTTATATAATACAAACTTAGCTCTTAAGCACTGGCATAACCACACAAGTAGGCTCATGAGGTCAGCAGTGTTCGAAGTCCCATTATTTTTATAAATAACATTCAAAAATACGAAAAGAGTATTATATACAAAATAATAATCTTGAAAAATATTGAGAAAAAATCTTCTGCAATGAATATTAAAAATAAAAATAGTATTTTCTAGGCATTTAACGTCGCCTCGTCGCAATGCGTTTTTCTAAGGATTAAAAGCGATTCTCATTTATAAGTGACATAATTTTATTTTTCATAATGGTACCTGAAAATAGTATTCATGAAATATCTTGTTATAAACTAATCGAAATCTCCTAGTTATAATCTAATTTTTTGTTGTAAAAGTCTCTGTATCTTTTTATAAAATGATTCAAGTTTGAATAAATGCTTCAATATATGTATGTGTTTAATTGTTTAGATATGTTCTGAGCAGATTTCCTGTGTACAGTAATTCTGTTTTTACTCATTTGAAACATTGCTGGTGTGATAAATAAATATTATAAGTTTTTGAATATTGCTGGCTTGAAGAAGTGCTTTGCCAAGTATATTGACCTTTTTTTCTCGAGAAGTACATACCCCAGGCAACCCTGATGCACTGGGGTATAAGCTCGGAGTAAAATGCAAATTCCCTTATGTAGAGATATCTTAAGAATTTCTTCTGGATTTTCTCTAGATTGAGGATATTCGATAGATACTGATTCAAGCAAGCTCCGAACCATTGTATCGTATAGCAACCTTATTACTAAGGTGCTACGTATGTAATGAGAATTTCTCAAGACAAAGCCCAACATTCTTGAAGCTCTATTACATACCTCATATACATGTGAATTGAATCTAAATTTAGAGTCAAACAGAATTCCAAAGTCTTTGATTGATGACTGTCTGGGAAGAGTTACGTTCCCAAACATGTAATCAAAGGTTAGAAATTCTGTAAATCTGGAAAAAGTAATTTCCTGACATTTTCTGACACTAAGCAGAAGACGATTGGTAGATGACCATTCAAGCAAAGAATTAATCAGTTGCAGTGAAAGGGTATTATCTATTGAAGAAACTGATTTAAAAAGTTTAAAGTCATCCGCAAAGAGTGAGAAATTACAAGAAAGGAAATCTATGAATTTTAGAAATTCTTTGTGACGCCGACCGATATTAACTTATCCGTCACGACGGCTTGAAACGAACGCCGCTGGCCGATGCATGAAAATAGCATGAAAGTAGTCCCCAAAAATTTCAAGTCAAGAATAATAAATTCTTCGACAATACCTTGACATTTTAAAAAAAATGATTATTCTATGAATAAAAATGATTATCCATGAAATATATTAGTAGAAATATTCAAAATATCGATCTAATTTTGATTTTTTCTACTAATTAATGCAACGAGGAAGTAACATGCGCACAGAGCGAAGCCCTGCCACGACTGAGGTTCGCTCCCGGATCGGCGTATGTGGATACACTTGCACAGCACAATATTTGTTCTCGCTTCCACTTGCACATACGCTATGTTTTTTCTCGCTCATATCCGGTACGCAGTGATAAAAAACATAGCATCCGTGCAATTGTAAACCAATATAATAGTCTTTAGAGTTTTTTAGACAAAAAAAGATTGGGACATGTAGGATTTATATTAAAATAGTTATTCGGGAAAAATCAAAAACTTGGTGTCCCAAATAGACATCATCGGCACGGCTAGGTTAATATCCATATATTAAGATATCCACATATTTTTATTGAACCTTAATATGAATAGTGTTGCGCTTTAAAATTTTTACGTCATACCAATTATCCGTCTTCAAATACATAAAAATAATACGTATATTTTCAAATAAATTCATATATCGAAACTTTAAAATATGTATAATGTAGCTACTAACTAATAACTGCGACTTTTAACTGGCAACACATATTTGACAGTAGGCGACGTTTGCCGCTGTCATGTCGGTTGTTTCTGCTAACTCGGATATTCCTTCAGATAAGCCACAGCAAGCTGATGACTGTGATGTATCCGATCGGCTTGTTATTGTTACTGACCAAGAAAGTGAAAGTAAAACGAAAATCGTTCGTAAAAGGAGACGGTAAAGACGTTTATATTATGTTTTTAAATATTTGATACAATAACGTATATTAATTTTCATCATAATTTTAGATCCGATTCATCAAACAGTAGTGATGATGAAAAAGTTATTTTGCCAGAGAATGCAATTAAAGTTGAGGAGAAGTTGTCTGCTATAGCTGCCAGGAATAATCTAACAACCGAAAACGTCAAGAAAATTCTTAAAGTATTTGAAATTTAATATTCTTCTTATATTTATTTGTTGTTGTATAATTTATTATAGTATATAATAAAGAATTTAAAAATAGCAACGTTTATATAAGTTTTAAATATTTTTCAAGTTATTGAAATAAGTTGAATACGACATTTCAATTAACAATTTTTAAAATATATTTATAGTGGTTTCTTTTTTTGCAATGTATTTGTCAATGAATTACTATATACTATTTCATTTTCTAAATCTTGATAATATTACTATTTTTAGAGAGTAGTTTTAAATGAACATGTTTTGGCGATTGTCAAATTACGAGAGGAAGAAGTCGAGACGAATAAAAATGTATTTGAACCTAAATTAACAAGATCTAAAACGAAGTAAGTCTCAATATTTCTTTACAAAAATAATACAATTATTATTATTTATATTTTTTTAAATTTATATTTTAGGATACTGAAAAATTCTACATCAAATGTAACATGGCCTTTACCAATTACACCAGTGAAAATATCTGAAACAATACCTCAAGTAATCTCTAGTATTAAAGCAGAGGTAGAAAGTGATAAACATTCTATGGTACAGGTATTTAATATTGTTATAAATATATTTTTTTATAAAATAAATAAATTCATCTGTAAAATAAATTTCATAGACAGGTGATAAAAAGGATACGACTGATTCGGATATTGATTCCCAATTGCAAAGATCATTAGAATCTGCAGATTTAAGTCATATTAATGCAGAAAATAGCAGTCCATTTAAATTATCGGAAGATGGACTTTTTAAAATACCAAAAGTAATTCTATATTTTATTATGCAACTGGTGGATAATTATATTTTTAATTGAAACATACATATCTTTTATTTTAGATTGTGAGTTTTAATCAGTTAACAGAATCTCCATCTCATGATTTATCATTTGGCAGTGCAAGGGATGACGTAGATATTGTTTGGAAAGAATTTATTAATGATTCTTCTCATCCTCTTTGTAAGCATTAAAATTTATCTTTTAATACACAAATGTATATAAAGTTTACTGCATATGATATGTATTATTTGGTTTTTTAGTGAATAATGTTGAAGAAGATGATGAAGCCGACCCAGAATATCATGTGACAGCTGATACAGGTATAAAATAATAGTTATTTTTGTTTTTCTCAAAAAACGCACTTCTTGAATACAAAGAAGTAACATTATTTTTGACGAATACAGAGTCTGAGGCATCATAAAATTGTTGTTTTTGACAAAAGAATTCATTTCACTTTTTCATTATTCCATTAGTAAAAATTTATTTGTATTTTATAGTTGATGAAGAAGAATTGTTAAGCGGAGAGCCCGATGTTGAAGTATCAGCAGATGAACTGTCAGAATTATTTACGGAACTTATTGGCGGTTTAGAAGGAATCGATTTTAATATAATAGATGTACCCTTAGTTGGACCCAATACTAATATTCCTATATCGTATACATGTCCAGATGAAATTCATCTAAGTAATACCTCACCAATAAAGCTTTTAAATATCAGCAAGTCAAATGTAAGTTATATCGTGTAAATCATGTTAGGGGTGGGTACCCAGAATTAATGTCGCATTTTTGAAATGCGATTTTAAACAGTTTCAAATAAAAAAAATATACCTTTTCTCAAGTCTAGCAATTGTGGGAAAATTTTGACAGCCAGAACAACATTTGCGGAATTGCATGCTGAAGCAGTTTCACATGAAAAAAATGCCAGTGAAGCCACTAGTAATGTTTGTGCTATTTATGGTGACATATTGGATGTCAGGAAATGCCAACGTTGGTATAAACTTTAATTTGGAATATAAACCTCAAAGTGGACAGCGTATTCAAGTGAATGAAGTGGCTTTGAAAACTGAAATCGAAGTAAAGCCAGTGATGACTATCGTTAAATATTTTATCGTTGACAACGGTGAATTATCTAATAATATCGGTGTATCTTGGCCTACTACTCAAAGATGTCTAAAAAATATAAAAAAAACACCAACAAGACGTAACATATCAATATATCCAGATTATTGTGAGAAAAAGAACAATACAGCCCGTTTCTTTAGGATTTAATTACTGGAGATAAAAAATGGGCTCTCCCCTAAAACCGCACTGGATCCAAAAAAAATGTTGTTATCTGTGCGGTATGATGCAATAAGAATAATTTATTTCGAATTGTGGATAAAATACGACATTAATTCTAGGTACCACTAATATAAGTTTAATTAATTTTATTAACGTCAAATATCATATTTCTTTTAGCCAATATATGAAAATAATCTCCAAAATTTTGGTTTCAATTGTAAAGAAGAAACTAAATCTTACACGGATAACCAACAAAATTTATATGACATTCCAACTGAAAATGTAATAGATATCGAAAAATGTGATATTGTATTTGAATCAAAAGTCATACCGCATTCGTACGAAAATGGATTAGTTGTCAATACAAATGGAACAGATATCTCGTTTAATTATAATAATGATCATGCTGTTCAGTTAAAAAATCAACAAGAATGTAATCCTCAAATAATAAATTTGAATATAAACGGAAATCCAACCGAAACCTATAATTTACATGTTTTATCTCAAAATGATAATGAATCACCGGAATTAATAAATAAAAGTAAATCTTTAAATACTGATAACACTACAATAGATTCAGGCAATGTTAAAAGTAACGAGAGCAAAAAGTCACGTAATCGAGTTAATACCTTAGTACTACCAGCTGATTATGAAGGTTGGATTTTTAAATCGGGTGATGCCCAATTGCTTCCTTCACAAAGGGAGATTTTGGACCAGCAAATGAGGCAGCATGTGCAATTAATAACACAATATTTTTTGCAAGTGCATGGTCATCCTCTGCTTTGGAAACTTGGTCCACCCCAACTAGAGTTTTTGGTAAAATAAAACTGCCATAAAATTATTCTGTTTTTTTTTTATGATTTTGAATTAAATTGTTTTTAGCTGACTCTTAAACTTTTATCGGATGACAAACCTAATTCGGCGTTTAGATCGTGCAATCTATTGCCTGCAATTGAATTGTGTGAATCATGGAAAGAAAAACTTACCCACGATACCGAAGAAATGAGGGATATGATCAAGTTCGTATTTTTGCTATTTAACTATTTAAAAAAAATATAGTGGGTGTTTTAACAGCATTCTAAAATATGTTTTATTATTATTTCAGATTTTTAGAATATCAAAATGAAAAAGTGTAAGTTGAATTTTGAAAAATAAAAATTTATTGACTGTAGCTGAATTTTAAATTCTATTTTTTGTGTTTGTTTAGACTACAAAAGAGGAAACTCAGATCAACATATTATGGAAAATTTCCACCGTTGTTAAAAAAAGAGATATTAAACTCGACAGGTGTATTTTTATATCCTGAATTACTTCCTTCAATACCATTTCGAGTTGATGTTGCTGAAGTGAAAGATTATCTAGAATCTGAGGATCAGTATGTATAACTTTTTATTTATTATGTATTAGAAGTATATATAAAAAAAAATGTGTATAGAGTTGTATCCAGAGCTTCCAACCGGAATTGAACGAAAAATCATTATTTTTATCGGAATTTTTAACTTATACTGAAACAAATAAAATATCGGCTTATTTTGGCTTAGTACGGGTTAAAAAAAAATTGGAGACTTTGGTTCCTCCACCTCCGATGAACTCTATTCATATATCCACTGCAGTTTTAAATCGGTTGGTAGAGGAGAACCTTTTTAAAAGACAATATTTTGGAGTGTATATCCACTGCTTTGATTCTGTTCCTTTTTTGAGCTCTACAGACCGAGTCTTATGGAATTTCTTTATAAATCTAGTCACTGGAGATTGACTAAACCTCACCAATGCTCCAATTTCATGGAAAATATTATTTTCCTTATATAAGGTTGCAAATTTCCTTTTGACAAGTGTATTCATTTTTTTCATTTTATAACGTTCTTTTTTATTTTCACTATATTAAATATACATAACTATTTCTGGTAAAGTAGTAAATTAATACGGTACTTTATAAAAAAAAAATCATACCCTCCCTCTAAACATGAATTTTACCTGAAACTAAGAATCTTTTTTTTGCCCAATTACATTTCAATGATCGTTACATATATATTAACGATAAATCTTTTTAGACTTATAGCAATGGGACTAGAACAATTTTATAATTATATAAATGCTAATGAGAGAACTCGACCTGAGAGAGCTGTGCGTTTGCAGTATGGAAGAGTAGCTGAACTTATAGGAAAATATATGATGCCGTGGAGACCAATTGACAGACTTAAAGTACATATTGCAGTAATGAAAAACCAGAGGCAACTAAATTCAATTAATGTAAGTGTTAGTAGGATAATAAATTTGAAATAATACATCTCGTAATCTGTGATAATATATTTAAAATGACGATTTTTTCAGTATTATTATAAGCACTATAAGGCACCAAGAACTATCCAGAAAATATATAATTATGATATCAAAAAACCTTTGCTTAAACACGATATGGGATCTTTTCCAATTACGTGGGCAGTTATGATTACTCAGTTATCTTCTAAAAAAAAGGTATGTATTATCTTTATATTAATAATAATAATAATTTGGTAATTATATGGAAATTAGAAAAGCTTAGGATAATTTTCGTTTAATAAAAGATGTTGGATATAGCTTTCTCAATAATTGGAAAAATTCGATTCGTAACCATTAAAAATGATAATTATGTTTCTAGATAAAGAGTTGTACAGTATCGTGGTCAACAAATTGGGATTTTATTCAAATTCACTGAACAGCAGTGGCGTACGGTGGACTTGATGTTGGGTGTGCTGAATATGGAAAAAAAAATACAGTTTTTTTTTAATGGATTTTATTATTATTTATATAATAATTCTATTCTTTCTTTAATAAAATTCATTAAA
>JAGXCT010034530.1:24866-53558 GCA_022495035.1 Philopotamus ludificatus
GAGTACAAAGGGTTAAGAATGATATATTGATTACATTTTTTTTTTATTTGAAAATGGATAAAAGCCATCACAAAAAATTATCGATCATTTATCGATCGAAACCAAGCTGATGATAGTGGACACAAGTAATCAGCTATCCTGATCTGTTAATCTTCCAGATCTGGAGAGGGTTGAAGAATTTCTGTATCTCGTATCACTTCTTACGAGTAACGGAAATTGTGAGCCAGAGATAAGAAGGCGAAAAGGGATGACAAAAAATGCGATGTCAAAGCTATCGACAATTTGGAAAAACAGGGAGATATCCAGAAAGACAAAAAAATGCTTAGTGCAGAGTCTAATATTCTCATTTTTTTATCACGGCATAGAAACCTGGACCATAAAGGAGAACATGAAAAATAAAATTGACACCTTTGAAATGTGGTGCTGGTGACGTATACTGAGAATACCATGGACCGCTAAACGCACAAACGTATCTGTCTTAAAAGAAATGGGAAACGACAAAGAAGACCAAATTTTTATTATTTGTCTCAAAGGATTCTTAGATACTTTGGGCATCTCTCCAGAAGAAACGATTTATCGTAGAAGGGGCATGGCGCCCACCCATTGGAGCGACTAAGTGAAGACCGCACCTGGCTCCATCGTAGTAGCTGCGATGCGGGATGCAGAATGCAAAGAGTTAGTCCTGGAGTTACGCGATTAATCGGTTCCGAAGGTTTTTGCGTAAGTCGAGGAAAGCACAAAACTTTGTATTTTTGGCAAATAAATATGTTTTTAGGACAAATTACAGAAAAGGATTTAAATAGGGAAAAGTAAGTAAACAAACAGTATGATAATAAAAACCTTGAAACGATTTGCACTCTGCTGTGTTTCAACTAAAACTGAACCAAAAAGACAGTGTGGAAAATAAAGTGTGGTTTAAAATGAAAATATACATAATATACAAATATACTATATTTGAGATGTAATTCCATTACTTTATTTTATTTATTTGACAATTTATGAACGGTATTATAGTAAGTTTATTGAACCCTTATATTTATTTTACACTGACGCTGTACACGTATAACTAATATTCAAAAAATAATTTTGCATTTTAACATCATCAGTTATTACAATTCACATTATCGGGATAATCGCAATTATTTATCTCTGTGTTATAAAACAGTGACGCTGGACACTGGAACCAGTGAATTATGAACTCATCGAATGATTTTACACAAGAATAAAATTTACTGCAATCTGTGGTATGGCGGAAGTCGCCTTCTTGGGTGCAAAGATTATTAGACGGTTTACTGGTTGTGGTGGATGAAATTTGCGGTGCTGATGTTGATTTTGTGACGGTGCTGCTGGTGGTGGTGGTAGGTACATCGACAGCGTTGCCCAGTTCTGAATTAATCAGTGTCAGTAGCGGATAACTTCCGCCACCGCAGATGTTTCTAAAATCATCTGTTTCAACGCTCCATACCATGGCACCTCCCAAATTTTTGCTCAAGGCAAATTTGATCTTCTCTTTGAGCGAACGGCTATTGTCGTATGATATCCAATCGTTGCCGCTGTAAGTGTAAGGCACTTTGGCTTGATCGTCCCAGAGTTCGGGCCAGTTTTCAGTCAATTGTTTTTCACATAGCTAAAAATGTAAATGTTTTATATATTTTTAAATGTTTTAAGTAAAATATTTGACGGAATACCTCGTTATATCCAATCATTCCATTTTCAGATGTATATTGCGATTGCAGCCCAGTATGGCGATCCGACTGCATTCACCAGGATGCGTTCGCTAATGTAATCCTAAAATTATTTTTTTCCGGCGGTGCTCCTTGCGGTATTAATCATGCATTTTCCAGCGTTGAATTGAGTTTGCAGCAAGGTAGAAATTTTTTCAGCAGCATCGTATCTGTGCAGAGCCGCATTATGACCAGTGACTTTTATCCAAGAACCATTACCAAATCATACGTCATCACATTTATGAAATCAAATATCTATAAAAATATGTTAGAAATAAATTTCCAAAATTACCCGATATTTCTATAAACTGTTTAAACTAATGGCACAATTTCTACTGGAGATATTTGGCTATTGTGACAAGCGGTAGAAAGATTCAACAGCTGCTACAGCAGCGCTGAGTATTAATCCTTTTGAATCAAATTCTCGTCGCATTTCTTTCAAGAGTAGCGTAAAAGCTTCTTTATCCGTGTTTTTATTTGACGAATCTCGCTGTGCAGGATATTCCCAATCTAAATCGAATCCATCAAATCCATATTTAACAGTGAACTCTGCGGCATTTTTGGCAAATTTCGTTCTCAACTCAGGATTATTTGCAACCTAAATATTAAGATATTCAATAAAAACATCATTTGTCATACTTGTATTATGTAAATATATAATTATTTTTACCATAGAGTATTTAAGAGATCCTTCTTTCCAACCTCCGATCGCAACGATCGTTTTCAATTTTGGATTCTTTTTTTTCAATTGATTAAATTGGACGTAATTATCTGAAACGTAGTATTATTTCACAATACAGTAAAATGGCAATGTCAATGTAAACATGAAGAAAGAAACAATGCATATTAATAAATAGCGCTGTATGTACAGGCATTGTATTTTCAAGTGTTTGTTCAAATACGAATACTAAAACTTTGATTCATCATTTTCCCTAATTATAAATCGACCAATGTCGACAACGCTGTACTATAAACTCGCTGAAACTGAATTATTTTTTATTTGCTTCTTATATGACTTAACACTTTTTGACTAACTTCAGTTGTTTCGCTATATCAATTCACCTGGATTTCTTATTACCTCAACTATTATCAGTCTCAAGGAAATATTATTCTTTAAAATTACAAAAAAATGTATTGTTCTATTATTTATGAAATCGCATGAATTGTATTGCTATTAACTAAACATGTATACCTTTCCCCGAGTTGTCTGGTAATTCTAACTTAGGATCCGAGATGCGAATAGTAGCGTCTTCATTCAGTCCAACGAATGCATAAACGAGATGGGTGCATAGGAACGGATTGAGATCTGCAACCTCGCATTTACCATTGCCTTGCCTATACGTTGCCCAGCTTGAATAATAGCATACGATTTTTTCTATAAAGATATAAATATAATATTACAGACATTTATTTTTAACATTATTCTAATATCTACCAACAGGCTTTCGTATACTCTTACGTATCTATTACGCTTAATTTCTAGTCATTAATTATGCGTTCACTTAACTTTTAATTATAAGCGATTCCTCGTCCATATCATCATCATCATCATCATTTGCCAGTCACAAGGCTCTCACTCGCTGAGGGCATGGATCTTACCAAACTCTCGCATGGTAGTCGAGGCCAAAGGAACCTGAGTCTCACACGTGACGTGAGGGCTCCCTTTTCGTGTCCATACCGCGGGGACCCGAACCGTCTTGGTATGCGGTTTTTTGTAAAGAGTTTCCCTCTCTTGGCCATTGCTGGCATTGGACGTACATCTTCTACCATGTTGGTATCGGAGTTTACCCTCTCGACTGTGTCCAGGCAAGTAGGAGGGGGTTTGCCTCAGTATTCGTTTGTTCTCTTCTCTAAGGCGTTATCTGCTTATAACAAAATGCTGTTTTTTTGGAAACCAGTTTTGATTGTTGAGTTTTCTATGCATTGTTAAAGGTGACATTTATTTTAATTTATAAGACACGACAAAATCTCGTCAAAATTTAACAAAATCAGTTACTACGTAAAAGTATGTTAGGACATTCGTATTATATGTATACATGTGAAGATGTGTTGAATTTTTTACAAAATAAAATCTATATTCTCTCGCTATATTAATATATTATAGGTTTGTTGACGGTACTATTAATGTCGTGATATACAAAATCGTCACGAGAATATTTTTATTAGGTGCGTTAAATCAATTCGCCATGGACGTTATAAATAAAGTGTATTGATTATGTCGAAATATTTATTAAAATAATCTAAATATATATTCAATCATTATATTAATATATTAAATATTAAAAAAAATACTAACTTTGAGCCAAGACACCAACAATGAACCATGCAAAAATGGTCAACAGCCACAATATATTATAGTTCATCTTAAAATCTAGAATCGGGTGTGAGTATGTGCTTTAAACTCTGAATATACTGAGAGATGATACGCTCTCTCATGCATATTTGTATTAAGGATTTTTCACATCTGTTATCAAACCACCATTTTTTTATTTGTTTTCCTGACCATAGCGTGATTAACAACTTGATTAATAGAAAATTGTCATTTCACAGTAAGTTATTCACGGTATAAAAATTATTAATAATTATTTTCAAACTCACTTATTCTCCTTTGTTATTTAGAAAGCTTACAAAGAATGCTCATATATATTATCGTAATATTCCGGGTTTGACAAAAAGATATGTGTTATTAATTTAATATTTTATATCTCTATTTTAAATATTCATAAAACACACACTGTTTGAGCCACGGGCTCTAACGTTTTGGGGTGGCTTGAGGTCTATCAATAATATAAAAAAAATATTGTAATTGTCGGAAATTGTAATTATAATATCGGATAAAACAACAATAAAGAATTATCCATATTAGGGTTAAAAGACAGAAGGTCACAATTCAACTATACACCCAACTTTTTATACACGAAAAATCGAAGATTGGTTCCCTAAATTAAAAAAAAACGTGTTATTTGAAAAAATAATAACATTGTAGTATAGAAAATCGTGTAAAAAGGTAATAATAAAAACCAAATACAATCAACAGAAAGATTTCGTATTTCTGTTTCTTTAAATGATCTTCGTAATTTTGCTTTTGAGTTTTACAATAAAAATAAAGAATTCGGTTTTCTGTTTTTTTTTAAATATAGTGCTAATGAAAAATAAGTATGATTTAAAAGTGTTTGCCGAGATTGGATTGGCAGATCACACAGTACTAGTCTTCTCCTTTATATGGGAGTTAGCATGAAAAATTCGATCCATCAGCCACAGAGCCCCGGGCTTTAGTTTTTGAGGCCTTAAGACATATTTATGTGATGTTATTATTTACTTTGAGGGCCTTTCAGAAAATTGACGCGCTTTCCTCAGGCGACCGCTTTTCGTGCCAGATAGCAAATTTGTTTGACAAATTCGATAAAAATGTTGGGCAGCAATATATTCTCACGGTAATCCTGGGAAGCCCTTGAATAATGTTGGCGCAGCCTCAAGTCGGCCTGTTGGGCTCCGCTCTTTTGAATTTTTAATTAACTCATTTGTTTTATTACATGGGGGCAAAGTGAACATATTTTCATGATATTATCATGACCCATTTATTTGAGGTCAATGCACGAGTTGCTTCAAGCTGCTTCATCATCATTGATATTCATATTGAGAAAGTAAATTAGCAATCTACAAAGGAGATCAATAGATTTAAGCAAAGACCACGATATTTACTTCAGTCAAGAGTATAAACTTCTATCCAATAAATATATAATATGAGAATTCGATTATATGCATAGTTTATTTATATTAACCGTTAAATACCCCCTCCTACTTGCCTGGACACAGTTGAGAGGGTAAAATCCGATACCAATATGGCAGAAGATGGACGTCCAATGCCAGCAATGGCCAAGAGAGGGAAACTCTTTACAAAACCGCATACCAGGGCAAGCAAGGTCCCATAGTATGGACGAAGAACCCTCACGTCACGTGTGAGACTCAGGTTCCTTTGGCCTCGATTACCATGCGAGAGTATGGTAAGGTCCATGCCCTCAGCGAGTGAGAGCCTTGTGATTCAAGATATATATATATATTCAAGAGAGGGAAACTCTTTATAAAAAACCGCATACCAAGACGGCTCGGGTCCCCGCGGTATGGACACGGAAAGGGAGCCCTTACGTCACGTGTGAGACTCAGGTTCCTTTGGCCTCAATTACCATGCGAGAGTCTGGTAAGGTCCATGCCCTCAGCAAGTGAGAGCCTCGTGACTGGCAAATGATGATATATATATATTATACAGCATTAAATTTATATAAGGGAATTTGGATTTGTCAGATGAGAATTGTTCAGGATAAGAAAATAGGTAGCAGTGAAAATTTGGTCTAGATTATTCCAGAATGACTTGCTGGTTTTTAGATCTCCTTTAATAAAATTCAGACATTTATACTTTAATAGAAAACACACATTTCAATAATATTTGGCTGCCTGAACTATGCTCTGATTTAATAATAACTTTTTATATAATAACATAAAAATAATTAAAGCTATCAGAGTGGGGTAGGAAATAACATTCGGAAAATCTTCTTCAAGGCTTTTAAAACCTACGAGTAATTTTAAATGTTTCTTTATTAAGTTTAATCAATTAAAACCACATATAATTGTATGTCACCATACACAAATGTAATTCTATGGTTTTTATGTATTTTTAATGTAATTAGATTTAGTGATTACATTATTTTTTTAAGATTAATTTAATATTGCCTGTAATTTAATATTGCATGTTAATTTTAATCAGATTTTCGTTTATATGTAAAATATACGAATGGATATACAGTGGAACCTCTCATAACGAGCATAATTCGTTCCAGAATCTTGCTGCTGTGTGAAACACTCGTTAAGCGAAACTAATTTTCTCATATAAATCAATATAAAACACGATAATGCCTTCCATGCGAAATATTTTTTTAACGTTTATTCAAATAAAATTACATGCTTATAAACTGTTAAATATCGTAACAACCTGGATAAAAACATTTTTAAAAATCGAAACTAGCTTATTATTTATTAATTTATGACAAATAATTAATTATTTTTTACTAGAAAGCTGTCTAGAGTCATCTGTTTTAGCCGACTCTTTGAAATTTGATGAAAATGTGACACAGCGTTATCATTGAATATGTTTGTAGCTCGCATAGCCACCTCCTTATTAGGATGATGCTTCTCAATGTACGATGAAACAGTTTCCTATGCTTTCAGCATTTCTCTTATTGCGTCAGAAGATTGTTTCTCTGCTACTTCCTCTTCCTCCAAACTCTCCTTCATAACTTCTTGCTGTGAAATACGATCCAACACACACAAGTGCGTCATACGTTTGTGACTTCCCCTTCCTGCGTCACTCGTTATGCGAAATGTCGCTCGTTAAGGAAGCAATTTTTTCACTTTTTTTTTTGCTCGTTATGCGAATTACTCGTTATGCGAGGTGCTCGTTAAGAGAGGTTCAACTGTATTTATTTCAATTAAGTCAAAAAAATAAATTTATATTTAGATTACAATATAACATAATCGATCGAATATATGTATGGAAAGAAAAGACTCGGAACTAGATTATGAAATTCTCAGACATTTTTTTATTTTTTGCATAAATAAAGTACATAAATTAACATCTTTCTATTTAAATTAGGATTACCAGATAATTGTATGACCTTTTATTGCTGGTGAAAAATCAGTAACACTCATCGCTGGAAATATTTAATGGATATGGACAAATGTATCGAATTTTTAAAAGTATCTTACATAAAGTTAATGTCTTGTTATATTTTTGTTTTACTGGTTTAAATATAAATTCAGTTATCATTCGCTGTGATTTTATTTTTATTAGTACCTTTATAGACCTTAACAAACCTAGATATTTGAAATCCGTGCAAATCATTCACAAAAAAAGCTGGTTTTATTGCATAATATATTATAAGTAAATTTGAAATATATTAGATCTAATGATAAAAATAATTTCATTTATTTTGGAAATATCACATTTTTTTTAATATCTAAAATAAATTCATCGCTACGAACAAAACGCACACACATACGACATTATTAAATTTAGCAAATTATTTTTATTTTTATTTTTGTTGGTATATTATTGCATAAATGAAACTCGAAAAATTGAATAACGTTAATTGTACATATGCATACTTTTTATTTAAAATAAATTAATATTCGAAAATTATTTTGCATCTCAACTACGTCAATTATGACAATCTACTTTATCGGGATAATCGCAATAATTCAACTTTGTGTTATAAAACAGTGGCTCTGGACACTGGAACCAGTAAATGATGAACTCATTGAATGATTTGGAACAATAATAAAATTTGCTACAATCCGTATCATGGCGAAAGTAGCCTACTTGGGTGCAAACATTATTAGTTGGATTTCTTGTTGTGGTGGATGAAATTTGCGGTGCTGATGTTGATTTTGTGACGGTGCTGCTGGTGGTGGTGGTAGGTACATCGACAGCGTTGCCCAGTTCTGCATTAATCAGTGTCAGTAGCGGATAACTTCCGCCACCGCAGATGTTTCTAAAATCATCTGTTTCAACGCTCCATACCATGGCACCTCCCAAATTTTTGCTCAAGGCAAATTTGATCTTCTCTTTGAGCGAACGGCTATTGTCGTATGATATCCAATCGTTGCCGCTGTAAGTGTAAGGCACTTTGGCTTGATCGTCCCAGAGTTCGGGCCAGTTTTCAGTCAATCGTTTTTCACATAGCTGAAAATGTAAATGATTTATATATATTTTAATGTTTTAAGTCAAATGTATGACATCATACCTCGTTATATCCAATCATTCCATTTTCAGATGTATATTGCCCTGCAATTCCAGCCCCAGTGCTCGGCGATCCGACTGCATTCTGCGATGGACTCGCTAATCTAAACGTTCTTCCATATAGAGGTAATCCTAAAATTATTTTTTCCGGCGGTGCTCCTTGCGATAGCCAGTAATTTATTGCATTTTCAACGTTGAACGAGTCTGCAGCAGGTAAATTTTCAGCATCGTATCTGTGCAGAGCCGCATTATGACCGGTGACTTTATCCCAAGAACCGTGCAAATCATACGTCATCACATTTATGAAATCCAAATATCTATAAAAATATGTGAAATAATTTCGAAATGCAATGTATTTCTATAAACTGTTTAAACTAATACTTTGAAATTTCTGGAATGTTGTATGACAACGAGGCCGAAGATTTAACAGATGCTACAGCCGCGCTGAGTAATAATCCTTTTGAATCAAATTCTCGTCGCATTTCTTTCAAGAGTAGCGTAAAAGCTTCTTTATCCGTGTTTTTATTTGACGAATCTCGCTGTGCAGGATATTCCCAATCTAAATCGAATCCATCAAATCCATATTTAACAGTGAACTCTGCGGCATTTTTGGCAAATTTCGATCTCAACTCAGGATTATTTGCAACCTAAATATAAAGATATTCAATAAAAACATTATTTTTCATGCTTGTATTATGCAAATATATTATTCTTCTTACCTTGGAGTATTTAAGAGATCCTTCGTTCCAACCTCCGATCGCAACGATCGTTTTCAATTTTGGATTTTTTTTTTTTAATCTATTGAATTGGCCGAAATTATCTGAAACGCAATATTATTTCACAATATATCGGCAATGTCAAGGATGACACAGTATAGTAACAATGGAAATTATGAAATAGCGATGTACAAACAATGGTTTTTCAAGTGTTTGTTCAATTACGAACGCGGTGTATTGTAATTACACTTTATCTATACATTGCACAGTGCCAGTATTTTTTTAATAATATATCACGTGTATTGTATTTATATGATTTTAGCCTATATACCTTTTCCCCAGTTGTCTGGTAATTCTAACCAAGGATCCATGATGCGAATAGTTGCGTCTTCGTTTAATCCAACGAAACCATAAATAAGATGGGTGCATAGGAACGGATTGAGATTTTCAACTTCGCATTTACCACTGCTACGTCTATACGTTGCCCAGCTTCCATAATAGCATATGAATTTTCCTGAAAATACATTTAAATGAAACCAACAGCAAATGCAAATACGCAGGAACATTTTAAATAATTATAAAAGATTGGGGCGTGAGATTGTTTTAAAATATTTAATAGAGAAATCTATTTAAATTATAAGTATTTTCAACACGATCGTTTTAATATCTACTAATAAGCTTTCGTATTCTCTAATCAAGTATTCTTCTAAACTTATTAATTTATTGAACGAATCTTCGTTCATATAATGATGTGTTCTGGTCACTAAAAAGGTGACAAAATCAAGGAGCAGGATTAAAACTCTGGGAATATCCAAAGTTTATTAATATATATTTTCCAGGATTATTTAGGATAAAATATCATCCAGATAGTACTGATCTTGTTTCATAAGACATTCATTTGACCAAATATCGGAACATTGTGTTTTTTTATCATCACTCCAATATCCATTGTCGAATATAAATTGAGATTGCATCTGTGGATAGCTGATAAGCATGAAAAGCGTCTGGTGCAGCAATTCAATTATTACAATTTTGATGTTGTGGGAGTGAGCATTGGTTTTTTAAAAGGATAATTTATGTTTCAAAAGCAATGCCATTTGACAAATAAGTTTACTCAACTTGATAAGTAATTTTTACGTAATGATGATATTTAATTATAATTTATCATCGTTTTAGATTAGTTAAATACGTGGTCAATTGTGTTGAAATAAACCGTTTTCCTTATTTTAGTTTTTTTTACATTGCTCTAACTTTTAGTACATTATATGTTACAATTTTGTAAAATTTAAAAAAAGCCGTGTCAAACTAATATAAATATAAAGAAAATATCTCATTTTGTTTCATAGATATTATTATGAATTGTGTAATAGACATTATTAAAAATTTTGAAAAAAAATCAAGCAAAAATGAGGTAAAACACGGCTATTTAAATAATTATTCAACCTAAAGAAAAATAGCAAATGAAATGCCTTATAACCGATTTGTAATAAATGTAAAAATATAGAAAAATCTTATTAGAGATTTACTATAAAATAATAAGGATAATTTAGAAACATATACTCATAGTGGATTGATTCTAAGCACTGTAATTTTTTTAGGTAGGTAATTTTTGACCCGAGGTTTTTTCGAAAATAGTTCCTAATTTAATGATTAGTGTAATTTCAGTCTACTTTTTTAAAAAATAAGTCTTAGACACGAAGATTATTATAAAGATGTAAAATCTGTGTTTGGCAATTCAAAACATGTCAAGCATACGTTAAATCATTTTTAATATACCTCGGGCGTTAGAAAAGTTTACATATCGCATAATTTAAATAATGACTTTTGACGTTAAGCAAGCAGTGTGAGTTGAATTAGATTAGTTTTAAGATCCAAGCTCTAAAACAATTTAATGAGAGAATGTATTTGTAGAAACTTTTAATTGGCCTATTGTGTCTATCTTGTTGTTATTGTATTTATGCTGCGTGTTTCTCTAAAAAATGAATAAATAAAATAGAAAAATACGAAAGCTAATCGATTATTAGAAAAAAATGTAAATTGTTGTAAATGAAAATAAATATGGATTTCCGAAATTGTATTAGCCATTGATTTTATTATACATGCAGAATGTAACTTACTTTCTGCTAGCACACCAGCAATAGAAAACGACAAGGTGGCTAACAACCACAATAAATTATAGTCCATCTTAATATCTTAGCTTGTGTGTGTGAGCTTTGAATTACGAATATACTGAGTGATGATACGGTTTTCCATGCATATTTATATGAAGTATTTTCCGGATCTGTTATCAAAGCGCCATGTTTATTTGCTTACCTGATTGTAATGTGATTAACAATGTGATTAATGGAAAATTATCTTTTCACCTTAAGTTATTCACTTACGCACATGCGAAAATAAATGATAAAAACAATTCCGGAAAATAATACATGTTAAAAAATACATAAAAAATAGTTTTACCTTTATTTAAGTTAGCATTATACTCGTCAGCGTGAAAACATCTCCGAGATTTTTATTTAATATAAGCTTATATGGTTTACTATTGTAAATATGCACTTGATTCTCTAGAAAAATATAGGGTATAAACATAATAATAAAATATTTCTATTATATTTCATTATATTTATTATTATAAATAGGATTCGTGAAAAATCATTTAATGCTAATTGATATATATATTGATTATATATATTGATTATATATATTGATTATATATATATATATATATATATATATATATATATATATATATATATATATATATTGTAAATATCATGACAGCATTCACGGAATTTACATTTTCAATAAAAAAATAATATTTCATCCGTTTTACGGAAATAATTAAGTACTAATATTTGATTTATCACATGAACACGTAATTTTTATTTACATTCATATAACACACAGATGAGAGTTAACACAAGGATATTCGTTTAAATATCAAATGACAGAAGATTGCGGTTTTTCTTAAAAACCATTACCACATAGTACTATTATTATACAAACATTTTGTTAACACATAAAATCATATAAATTAAGATGAGATGTTAATATTCAAGTGATATTATTATCGTGTTTTTTGTTGTGTCAAGATCAAAGAACTGTCACAGTCATTGATATCAGATAGAGGTAATTGTTCCAATAGATAGACATGTATGTTTATAATTTATAAACATTTCAAATTATTGATTTATATTATTCTATTTTTCATTTTGTTTTATTTCAGCATTTTTTTTATATATGGTATGGTTGAAAAGATTTTTCATACTCAACTGATATAATCCTGATTGATGAGCAATGAAGGCGGCAAACGATGAAAAATATTACACCATTACAGCATTCCATCAAAATTTTGATACACATAGTAGTTTTATAAATAATATACACTACTACAATGAATAGAAAAGCTAGAAAACGAAGACATAAAATATTTTAAGACCCTCACACTCCTTTATTTTTATGGAAAGCTGCCAATACCTATATATTATATTGTGTGATGTAACATTCAATTTCGTGTTTGAAAAAAAGAAGAGTTTTATTAATTTAATATGTAGTATTTCGATTGCAAATACCTATTAAAATGAGAGTTGTCACATCATAATAATCTTATATGTATGTCTTTCTTGTGTTCCTAATGCTTTTCAGGTAAATTTAGCGGATATTCGCTATATAACAAAACGACAGATCAGAGGTTTTCCACCTCAAAATGTTAAAATGATCGTCGATTATTTCATAATTCATAGAATAAATTAATTTCATTGAACAGCTGGAGATTTTTAGATATTTTAAATACCCATTAATAATATGATTACCCTTACGATATTTCAGTTAACATAAAAAGACAAGAATATTTTGATGGATTACGGATTATGATATTAATTTGGCATTGATTTTCTATATAAGTATGATATTTGAAATTTATGATTTATTAAGTGTTATATTTCGTGTCGGTGTTGTATTGTATTGAAATCTCAAGATGAATAAGACTAGTTTGATTTCGGCAGTTTTGGTTTTGTCGATATCTTGTGTATTCGCATGGACTGAAGTGGAGAGATGTAAGCAAAATTTGGTTCAACGTATTTTATTTATATTTATTTTTGATAATGTTAAAAATTTTGTTATTATATGCCTGCAGGTTCAGTGGGTACTTTGTCGTTAGCAGTTAGTTGCCATGTGATCTTGTAATCGGTGAACTGGCAGCCATCGATATCGTATTTATGTCTACTGGACATGTTTGTGGATGGATTAAGAGTTCCTTATCCATTATTTGTTAATGGATGCAATGGACTTGTAAATGGATCTTGTCCTATTATGCCAAATGAAGTCTTACAGTATTATTTTGACATGCCTATATTAAATTATCCAAAGGTAATACAAATTGTTTTTAGTTATAGAAATATTTAAATCTTGTTGTAGATCATATATAATTTTTCAGATTGGTTTTGAAATCGAATTTTCTTTAAGAGGTGATGCAAGCATGTTATTAAATTGCTTTAGAGTCAAATGCTAAGTTATAGTTGTAGATGTCTCTGAAGCATTTTTTTTAAATATAGTAATTGTAAATATATCAATGAAATACTAATAAGATAAGTTTTCAGGGAGGTTCACATATCAAGTTCACACCTATTAACCCCTGAGCCGGCTAGACCACAAACATTTACCTTAGAGCAAGTTTTGCATATCCAACATCTAAAGTGCCGTTTTTCGTCAGTTTACCATAAATTATATGTCTTTATAAATTAACTAGAAGCATAATGTTTAATAATGAATTCGGTGAATTATGTGCGGTGAAGAATATATCCAACGCGTCAAATTAATACCAGCGATCGTCTACAATAGGCCGAATTGCAAACGGCCAAAATATTAAGGCTACAATTAAAATTTTGACACATTTCGCAGGTGACAATGAATCATTGTTATGAGCGTTTTATCTCAAAACATATAGATAAAATATATCTTAGTATAACCAATATTAATTTGCTGGACACCGGTGGTTTAATCATTTGCACCTGGGCCAGCATATGCGTTTGCTATTATTTGATATGTGAAGATAATAATTAGATAACATATTTAAATTTTTATAATATAAAATACATTTATTAATTCGACTTGCAAGATGAAGGATATTAATCGATATTTATATTTTTTTTATATTATAACATATGTATTAAATATTAAATCATGAATAATTTCATTCAATTCAGATTTAATAATTTTAATATGTTTACCCTTACGATAAAATATTTCAGATAACATAAAAAGACAAGAATATTTTGATTGATTACTGATTATGATATTAATTTGGCATTGATTTTCTATATAAGTATGATATTTGAAATTTATGATTTATTAAGTGTTATATTTCGTGTCGGTGTTGTATTGTATTGAAATCTCAAGATGAATAAGACTAGTTTGATTTCGGCAGTTTTGGTTTTGTCGATATCTTGTGTATTCGCATGGACTGAAGTGGAGAGATGTAAGCAAAATTTGGTTCAACGTATTTTATTTATTTTTATTTTTGATACTGTTAAAAACTCTGCTATTAATATGGCTACAGGTTCGGTGGGTACTTTGCCGTTAGCAGTTGACATACATGGATGTTTACGAGGACCATGTGACCTTATAATCGGTGGACGAACAGCCATGGATATCGTATTTATGTCAAGTAAGCTTTGTATTTTTATAAACAATTTATTATATTTTTATGTTGAAATTGTATGCGATGTAATATATATCTATGGCATAAAAATATAATTATTGACTGTTAATTAAATATTATAAACGAAAAATAACTATTCTATTTATAATAATTATTAGCTAATTTCACCAGCACAATGAGACCGGACGCCGTAGCTTTTGTGGATGGATTGAGAGTTCCTTTTCCATTATTTGTTAATGGATGCAATGGACTTGTAAATGGATATTGTCCTATTGTGCCAAATGAAGTCTTACAGTTTTATTTTGACATGCCTATATTAAATTATCCAAAAGTAATACAAATTGTCTTTAGTTATGGAAATATTTAAATCTTGTTATAGATTATATATAATTTTTAATTTTCAGATTGATTTAGAAATCGAATTTTCATTAAGAGGTGATGCAAGCATGTTATTAAATTGCTTTAGAGTCAAATGCAAAGTTGTAGATTTACCAAGTAAAAATGAATAATATAATTGATCGTATTTATATAATGAAAAACTTATAAAAACAATATTAATAATGTGTGTATTTTATTATTTTGCAATATTGTAATTTGTCAAGTATATAATAAATGAAAAACATATTAAAATTTTTGCATCTAAACAAATATGTAAATACCATGGATTCCCCCATGGTGCGCTGTTCTATCAATAAAGGATCGCGGTCGTAATAAGTTAAGGGATGAGGGCGAATTCAATTTTACCAACGCATAGGACACAGATGGGATTCTTCTTTTTTTATGTTTTATTGTTGACAAAATGGCGGGGAAAATATAAAGATAAAATTTTATGGTAATATCCACTCAAAACAATGTTTATGCATTGAAATAAAATTATAAATAAATATATATTTAAAAAAATGGATCATGTTTCATACGAAATCACAGTAGTGCTCGATGTTGACGTAGAATTTAACATTCGCCAAAAATAAAATTATAATGTTTCTTTAACTACAGACATCAGGTGCCATACAAGAAAAGAAAAAATGCAATGAAAAAAAAACATCACATCCTTGGTATCTGGCTTCCTTTTCAAAGAAAACTTACACAAGTTTTCACGAGACAGAAAACTTACTGAGATGAAATTTTCAAGGCATTCCCGTGTGAGTGCGCGCGATAACTACTTTTCTTAAAAATGTATATTTATATATAAAGTAAAATATGGCATTATTACATACAAAATTGAATTTGCAAAATCTCGCAGGGTCTCATCCGTGACGGATTTGCATTGTGGATGGTTTCGTCTGTGATTGAAGGTGAGATTTATCAGAAGGTATAAACATAAATAAGTCAGATAATTGTTTCAAATTAACAAAAGAGCCTGTTGTTGGGTCGGAAATTTAAATATTTATACAAAGAGGTTGACTAAGTGCTGAATTTTCGAATTAGGCCTCGTCCAAATAATTTAACACCCAAGCAGATGAAATTATTTATTAAGGAATAAACTATAAGTTATAGAAATGCAATCAAATTTATATGTAAAAACGATTACACTAAGATAAATAGTATCAATAATTAAACACTCTACCAGATATGCGATTCTTAAAATAAAAACGTCAAAATGATGGTAGATTACTACGCAAATAGAAGATTTAACAAATTTATTTGCGCAGTTGGGAAATCTTTGATGTGCTAGAAATTGCGAAGGAGCTAATTTTATTTTTACGGTTATAAATATAATTGGCTTTATTTATTACAGATATTTTATATATATATATAGATCATAGGCCGTACACAATATTCAATATGTTTTTACTGTAACGTATTGTAGAAGAAATCTATAAAAAAAATTAAATAAACACCCTGCATATAAAGGTTTTTATGACATATGGTAATACAATTTTAATTCTTTGTAATTTTTTTTTATAATAATCGATTTTCTTTATTTTTCTTTGAGCAAGTTTCCATTTTTAAAACATGCGCATTATGATATCGCCGCAACATGGCGGCTCATCACCCCTAAGCTGCTGTAAAGTCACCATAAATCCGTCATGCCGGTGTTATGGGGAAGTACGGAAGGTAATTTGATACTAATTTCGTGGGACATTGTTTTGCTCGTTTGGCTAAATCAGAAGTTGACGTGGAGCCGTACACTCGTGCTCCCCCTATAGTAATTCGCGTAATAAGTTAGCCGATATGAGCCCGGCTGGCGTCAGATGTAGGGATCAGCTTAAATCCCGCTTATTAAAACTTAATTAGTTGATTCCCAGAGATGGCACAGGGTTTTGCAGTGTTGCTGAGGAGTTAATATTGTAAATTATATTGAAATTTCTGATTCGTCATATTGCATTAGATAAAATTACATCATTTAATAAAAATACAAAATCGGAAGTCGAAGTAGAAAAATCACGTAAGTCGAAGAAAACTTAAAATCAAGCATTTTAAAAAAAATGATATTTGGTAGTTTCAACGGATAGATCTACATATATACACTTAAGAAAATCTCCATATATAGCATATATTTAAAAACACTATCAAAAAAATACAAAAAGTAAAATTAAAATTTATGCATCTCAAAATTTTGTCGTGCGGCAACATTTTTTACCACAGGTGAATATCAATCTTTTTGTATAAAATAATGTTATTGATAAATTAAATTGCCATATTTTCCAAATTAATATAAACTTCTTAATAAGAATACTTGCATTTCAGTGTAAAGGTATAATTATTTTTCTATTGGATAAAATTGGATGTAATCCCTTTAGTTTTTGGCTTAATGCGACTATTTGTCGACAATAGACTTTTGTAGTTATGGGTTCGATTGGCTTTAATAATCACTGGTGAATAACTCCAATCATATTCACCAAATGCATAAAATAACCTTCCAAAGTGTTAATCATAGTTTTGAGGTTGAAACGCGTGTTTGTTATCCATTTCTTGTCTCCGTTTAATATTAGCTGCAAAAAAATTGAACTTTTTTTGTTTATTTATTTTTTATAAAGACAATGCGTGATTGATATTACAGAATAACCCATGTCGCCAATCACGCATAAAAACATAATAATAACATGAAAAAATCAAATATATTTACAATGAAGAGAAGAAAAGAATTATAAAATATCAACAAAACGGCTGTATTTGATATTGAATATATCTACATATTCGGGCAAGTGGTTGAGCAGAGTAATAGCTCTGGTTACCGGAGAGGCCTTGAGAGCCTCTGTCCTCGCATTTGGCGGAAGAAAAAGCACAAGCGAACGAGCTCGATGGTAGTGAGGTGGCGCCCATAAGGGCAACTCGGACAGTACAAGGGAGCTATGTACTGCGTCAACCAACAGCTTGAAGAAGTGCTTTGCCAAGTAAATTGACCTTTTTTTCTCGAGGGTTACATACCTCAGGCAGTCCTGTACCCATGCACTGGGGTATAAACGTGGGTAGAATCCAAACTCCCTCATTTAAAGATACCTAAGAAATTTCTTCTGTATCTTCTCTACTTTGAGGGAATTCGAGGCGTCATAAGGCGCCCATATAATGGAATCTGATTCGAGCGAGCTCCGAACCAATGCATCGTATAGCACTCGTATGATTAAGGTGCTACGTATGTGATGAGAATTTCTTAAGACGAAGTTCCTACATTATTGACGATCTCATACCCACGTCCGATACATGTAAACTAAATTTTAACTTAGAATCAAACAAAATACCCAGATTATATATATAATTTTTAATTTTCAGATTGACTTAGAAATCGAATTTTCATTAAGAGGTGATGCAAGCATGTTATTAAATTGCTCATTGTCAAATGCAAAATTGTAGATTTACCAAGTAAAAATGAATAATATAATTGATCGCATTTATATAATGGAACTTATAAAAATAATATTAATAATGTGTGTATTTTTTTTTATTATTTTGCAATATTGTAATTTGTCAAGTATATAATAAATAAATATGTAAATACAATGGCTTTTGGAACTGAATCATTCAGGGCCTTGCTCCTAGCAGGTGGTCAGCTAAGCCATTCCGGATTATATTTAAATAATCAACTATCTTCGTAGTTTCAAATTACTTTGATTTTAATTCTTCTACCTCTGAAAAAATATTTTCCAACATATTGCTGCTTATTTCGATTGAATGGCTGGTAAACTTACGAAATCCTCTTCCTCTAGATTCAAATTTAGTTATTTGGTAAATTTTGATAAGTTTTCGTATAACTACGTCAACTTTTTATGTTTCTGTACTATAAAACTCTATTAATTGGGGGATGAGTTTATTCTATACGTTATTCGCAAAATATTAAAATTTCACTCCGGGTATTTTAAGATTAGAACAGCTTATAAATGTACTCTTACCAAAATAGAATTAACGATTTTCTGTTATGTCTAGCAACAGCTCTAACTGTGCTTGCCTAAATGTATTTCGTAGGTAATACTTTTAAAATGCATGTATTATTACATCTCGATCCATTGATTAAATAATAAAGATTGTATTCGGAGGAAAGAATATTACTATTTTATATCCATTGTAGTTACAAGGCAGATAACCCAGTGCATTGTCAACTAACATAAAATCAATGTAATATTTATCTACCTCTTGAAAAAAATGATGACGAAGCTAGTCCTCAAAAATTTCATCCATGTTTTCCGGCTAGATTTCTATATATGTAGTGATGTTTTAGAAATATTTTTAAGGTACTTTAGCTGTGATATATTTAAAGTGGATTGATTTTATAATCTCCAGCAGTATATCCACTAGTAAATGTGTTAGCTTAATTTTTGATACATTTAACCGGCAAAAAATCTTCTTGTTGTATTGGAATCTTTTTCCAATATATACAGAAAAATGTATAAAACGATTGCTTCTATTTTTTGATATCCCCTCGCTTATAAATCTCTCTTTCAATACTTTTTTTTACCAATTATTTATTATATTTTCAAATACGATCACCATCAAGAACAATTCAATTATATGACAATGCCCATTTTTCTCAAGTTCATTTTCTTCAATAGCTCACTTCGAAATTCACATTATAAAGAGTGCGACGTACTCGCAATCGGTATTGACAAATTGTATCATTACTTGTTTCTAATTTTATTATTAATGAAATAAATATTGTGAAAATATATAAAAATGTAATACTATATTTAAATAACTACCATACCATAACTAAAATACCATATATTTTAATATTAAACGAGAGGTGCTCTTAACCGTCGGGTAGACAAGTGTATTTTTAAATAAATTCGCAATCAACTTGATAGTCACCTTTTGCATAATTTCCCAACGTCTTGTGAATGTACAAGCTAAATGCAAATATTCAATTTTCCGTGGAAAAATCGCTTTCGTTGGCATCTCGCTGTTTTCCTACAGACAATTAGGTTAATTGCAAAATTAAGCTAACTGCCGTTTGAGTGCTCTTGTGGATTTTGCTAAAAACGAGATGAAAATACAGAGATACTAGAATGTACATTAAAACCGTTTTTTTTATGTGTATAAATCATAGACTCGTTATGCAGTTAATCAACATATTAACAAATAATTGCAATATTTTATTAAATAGTAACAAACCAATATATCTCATTATTTCAATTATATTTTCTAAATCATTACTGTAAATGCTTTGCCTCTCACCTAGCCTTTTCTCCCTCTCTATCGGAAATTAATTTGCGGAAAAATCAGAGAGTTCTTTTGTTTCTATAAAATTTTGCGTCAGCGATTCCTCCCCAGTTTTTCCAATAACGACCATCGTGAATAGGGGCGTATCCTCTAGAAATTATCGGAAATTAAAAAAAAATCGGAAATTAAATCGAATTGTGTTTTGCGGTCAAATATATACCACTCCTAAACATTCATTAAATATCCTTAAAATAAATATTCTGATATCTGAGACAAAAGTTTGCAAAAAATATTCTATAAGACTTCATATAATTGAATACGCAAATTGATATATTATCATTTAATTACATTAAAATAATGTATTTCGTTATATATTAAAGATATATCCGAATTTATTTTGTTTATCATTTTTATTATAAATTAGAGCAGTGCAAAAAAGCAATAGGATACAAAATGTTTCGGAATATTAAAAAAAATACAACTCTATTTTGTATGGAAATAGAGAATGTTTTCTATGCCCATTTTTCAAAGCGTCGAAAATTTGGCGGTGATAAATTATTACAGCCGCCACGAGTGAGCAATGTTTAATATTTTTTTCAAAAACCTCGAGTTATCGGCCATGATGGGTTGTTGAGAAACGTTTTCGCTGTTAGTCGATAACCCTTATCCGAGTTTCCATTGTTGCTAAGGGCGCCACCCCTGCATCTTCATCGCCGCTAAATATTCCCTCCATCCCTTCTTGACCGGCTTACACTGATGGAGTTGGAGAACCTTTTTGTGCTGCCCTAGGAAAATATCATGACTTAAGACAAAAAATAATATACAGTCAATATTCCGTGCATGTCAACTAGTGCGGCCCTAAGTCGAGAGCTCTTTCATAAAAGCTCAACTCACTTTTAAAAATAATACTAATATATATTTAAAACAATTATAAAAAATATCTTTTAAAGTCAAAGTCGATTGATTCCATTCCGTTTTTGTTAATAATATTTGCGATTAATTAACCACGTTTTTTGAATTCGTAAAAATTGTCGTTATTTAAAAAATATAAATTTGGTTTCTTAAGCCCTCTGAAGGCCACGACGTTTTTTTTATGAACTTGAAAATAATATAGTAAAATGTGTTCTATAATTTGTGAGCAGTGTGTCATGTTTCCACAAATATTTCATCCCCAAAATGATTGTTTGCAGGGGTTCATTGTTACCAAAGCGGCATTAATGTACACGCGCATAAACAAAACATGATTTTTTGGTCGGGACAAATTTTTTGAATGAAATTTACCTGCGACGGGGAAATCCCTATTATCAAGTACGATACAGTAATTATAGAACGGCTAGCCCTTTGGTTGCCACGAGCCAATTTAATCGTCTTTTGCTGTTTACCTAGTATTGCCAAAATGACGGCTCGGCATCGTAAAATAATAAAAGCAGGGCTGTGGAGTCGTTTAAAAAAAAACACGACTCCGACTCCGACTCCGACTCCACGACTCCGACTCCACGACTCCGACTCCACGACTCCGACTCCACGACTCCGACTCCACGACTCTGAATTCCCAACTCGTTTATGCGTTTATTCTTAAAAATAACATTGATTCTATTAAATTCATATTCTGCCTGCAATTCACGCCTGCAAGTTTAATATTCGTGCACAATACACATTCATTATAATAATTATTATAAAAAAAAATGTATTTTAAATTTTAACGAAAAAGGAGTCGGAGTCGCTCGTTTTTCACGACTCCGACTCCGACTCCGACTCCGGCCCAAACACCGCGACTCCGCCGACTCCGACTCCGACTCCACAGCCCTGAATAAAAGTATGCAATACATTTTGAACGGTCTGTGTTACAAATCAAAGAATTCACAGCGTATTGCTTCAAGGGAGTATAACATTTTTTTAAAATTTATATATTAAATTATATATATTACAATGTTGGGGCGGTTGGGGTATTTAAAAAAAATGTCCCAACAATTTTATTTGTAATTTAAAACTAGGTTGATCTTATAAATAAAATTAGAAATTCATTTTCATCAATTAAACCGTATAGGATTATCTGTGAATCGCAATATGCATTAAATTAATGAAATCGTCATCGATTTCAGACACTGATTAATATGTCAAAGGAATAAAATCAACACAGAAAGCGGAGGAAGTTGGAGCTAATTTTGTTTGCGAGAAACCTTTGTTAGATAGCGACGTTAATTCTAATGGTAAAAATTATATAGAAAGGAATTCTTATATATTACAATGAATTCAATGAAAAAGATTTTAAAGAAACTTAAATAAAGTTCAATTCCTTTAAGTATTCAAAAGGATCATTTAAGCCTGTTTTTATGCGACATTACATGAATTTTATTTTTAAAAAATTCATAGAAAACTTGAAGATTAGTTAATTAAATAATAAAAACCGTGTTATAAAAAAAATCCCACATTGTGGTAAAATAAATCATTCATATAAACAAAAAATAAAACCCAATAAATAAATTATAAATATTTATTTTAATTAGGAAAATATATACCACAGAAATCTGCTGGTCCCGTTGGAATTGTAAAATTCATTCTAGGTTGGGATCATCCCATGGGAAAATACATATATAAATATTTTGGTTCTGGGAATCGTTTTTATAACAAATAATTCGTTAAAAATATAGTTTAATATATAAAATATTAGTTGTTTTTAGTGGACCGTATTATTTAAAAACTGTGTAAAAAAGATTTGAATGTATCAATATATTATTATTATAAATACACAATTTTGGTTCATATTAATGACATATGCTTATTATATACAAAACATATAATTACCCGTGTGACTAGCTATATAAAAGTTCTGCCCAAGTTTTGGCCCATGTTACTTTCGCCGGCAGGGCGCAAGATGAAAGGTCTACCGCCGGTTCATTCATCATTTCATAATTTATGTTGAGAAACACTGTCGGTTAGACGTATCAGTTTCATTGATTTCCTCTGCGTTGTACATACACGTACTTGGATATATTGGGCCGATATTGAAGTTGTGCCCTTTGTGCGCATATATGTTTTGCCCGTAGCCCGGAAAGCGGGCTCGGTGTGCCAGAAACCTCCAGAAACTTGCACCGAATAACAATTTGGATATTGTGTTGTTGAAGAAACTTGGCGATGGGTGAAACCACACATTTTATAACTTCCTAAAGGTATATAGGGGACTTGCGGAAGAGATACCATCGAAGGCATAAAACCGTTATTTAATCGTACATAAATTAATTTTAATTATAAACTTTTTTATTTATTTTTAATACTTTTTGCATAATTTAAATAAATTGAGCTATGAGACATCTTATTGACATTCATATTTAACTCGTTGAAATTACTTGCTAGTATAAAATTGAATTGTTCCATAATAAAATGTGAAGATTTTCAACATTTTATTATGGATACTGAAAAGAAAACCATTATTTTTACACTGTAACTAAAAAAAACGATGGAGTGAACATTGGATCAAATATTGTACTGTTTCTTATCTTTATTTTTGTATCATAAATTATATTGGTAACAATAAAATTTCCAAGTCAGAAACATCCAAGAATATGTTAGACAATATATGGTACTTTTTTCGACCGGGGGTTGAACAAAGCAACAAAAACCATTAAGTTTATGGGGCAGTTTTTCATAGTAAAAATATGTCAGTGTTGGTTCCGGCGATTTAAATCAGATGATATAAATTTAAAAGGTACTCCTAAATCGGGGCAACCCTCATAAATTAACAATAACCTGTTGGAAGTCCCTGGTGGATCAGATTCTCGGTAAAATATTGAAGAATAAATGCAGAAGCTTGCATCATCGTGATGCACATGAACGAGCATTTAAAATTTATCTATAAAATATAAGTGGTATTTCAAAAATTTGTGTCGGATATGCATGTTATACGAATTTCACCAAAAAACTAATGTAACAACTGCGTGAAACTGGAATAATTACAAGGACATGTTCACTATACGGAAATGTCAGAAATGGTTCAAACAATTTTGACAATAAAAATAAGTATCAAAGTGTGAGGGTAGTGAATGTGGAAAATAAGATGTTATGCATTGAAGATGCAGCCAATTCGATCAAATCATAATGGAATACGACTGGATAGTAATTATTTATCCATCATAAACATCCGATCTTCTTCTATTGGATTACCATTTAATTAGATCAATGCAGCATCTTATATCCGACAAAAATTAAAAGAATATCGAAAAAATGGATTTCGATGTCTATTTTTTATCCAAATCAAAAGATTATTATACAAATTGCATATTAAAATTATTAGAAAGTCGAACTAAATTTGTAGTTTTGGAATGAGAATATATAATTAATAATTGATAAATTAATATATATATATTTAGTTGAAATTTTCATCGGGTACCGTTTATAAATCTGTAGGGGTTGAATCCGACGGGTAAATAATCTGATCCCAAATTGATAATTGACTTTTATTGATTAACAGCAAATACACTTGGGTAGATGAACGGAAAAACATATTGCGGCTGCAGTCGTAGATGTTCCCAAGGGCAGTCAGCGTGTAGCGATGATGAGAAGTCCACTGAGGTCGTATAGGCCCGATATGCTGAACGGCTTCTCAATCTCGTCTTATGGCGAAGATGGTCTTCGAAGGCGTAAGTACGATGATGTGCAGGATTGCTGACTCAGCAGTAGCTCATCGGTTTACAGCTTGGATGAATAGGATTCTTCATCGTTGAGTGTGTGCTACTGACGAGTCGGGACTCTTGTCTGTGCAAGACTCTTAAAGAGAGTCCAGGATAGCTTCAGCTTTGAGTGAAAGTGCGATACTCTGCCGTTTGATTCTCGGCTATAGGGTGAGCGGATACCCTTTCCACTTTTGACGTAATTGTTTTTGTCTGGGATGCTGTGCTTAAATGCAGCTTATTAATTTTGTGTTACCGAATTATTATTTTGTCTCGTAATCGGTCGTGGTTATTTGACCTTGATGTGAAAACCACAAAGAGTTATGGATAATATGGGAATTATATTTCGGAATAATCTCTTTAAATAACACATGTCATGCAAAGAAACGACAAGATATTAACACAAAAGGATATAAATATTTCAGGACCCTTGTTCAAGAAACAGCCGTGCCGTTCGTTTCAGGTGCGATAGCATCACTTTCAGATTCAATTAGATTCCCCTGTTTTTAATTAACTTCTCTATTTATGCATTATTCATCAAAACGCCAAAGTCCTCCGCCGCTAATAAATCCTTGCACCATTCATCCGCCCAGAATAATCTGTTGAATTTTCCAAATTGCTCTCTTCTGGCTCTTAATTTAAAATGTTAATATAGTAACGAAGTTTTCCCGGCGGAAGATTATTTCAAGTCAACATCTATTCGTTGCGAAATTACATCAATGTTTAAATTTCATCCGTGTTAAATCCACGGCGCTGCAGTTCCGAACAAAGAAGAGCCAAGCAAAGCTCGGGCTAAGAGCTTTTAGAGTAGGGCATTTGGTACCGAAACTTAAACACGTGTCGGTGAACAGAGCTGCAAATGAATGCAAGCAATATACTCGCTCTGATTTGGACAAACATGCACCTATAATGTCATTAATATTGCAAAACTTTATTTAGGATACGTATTTCGCTGAATTAATCGTTGATTATATGCAAAAAATTCATGACGGTATTTCATGGTCATTACTAATACTCCAAACTCTCAAAAGGTAAAATTGAAATATCAAATGCGTCACATACACATTATCGGCATATAATTGTGATACGTATTATTAGATAAGACAATTAAAATAATTGTTATCAGATCACGAAAAGAAAAAATGTCTTTATTTTTCTGCACTATAGTTGATATTTTGAAAATCTTATTTATATATTTTTTAACCAACTGGATTTTATGAAATTGGAAACTAATTTTGGTGACAATTTTGTAATTGATTATGCCAATTTTTTAACCATTAAACGATATCTGTATATGCATATGTGAAAACGATAATGAGTCCGTTTTTATTTCCAATTATCCCTTCTCTTCAGAAATTCTATTAAAATTATCATACAGAGATATGAATTAAAAAACAGTTTTTCTGAAAATAAAACTTGCTTTTCCCCCTGTTTCACTATAAAGTGTTATATTAATTACAAAATTAATGGTAAATTGGATTATGTCAATTAATTCAGTTTTAGATTTATTTAGTTAATGTGTGTTAAAAAATGATATTCTATTAATCAAAATGATAAATACGATTACATTTTAGATTAGCTGGCTCTAGGTTCAAGATAGACTTGATTAGATTAAATGCATTTGACCTACGCCGCAAAAAAATATCATGCATTTTAATTCTAACAGTTTTTCTTTTTAAATATTAGTTAATTTAGCCAATTAACTGCATTTACATAATAAAATCGTTGATAATATTAAGGAATATTTAAAGACTATACTAATATGATTATTTGTCGGTAAAAAATTCAATAAAAAAATTGTTCCGTTAGCAAATAATAATTTTTCATGATATAGGTCTATGCTTGAGTTATTTAATAAATATACTATATTATCGAATGCTACAATTAATATCAGGGATTTGGGTATGATAATAGTTATAATTAATTTTTGCTACGATTCGTCTTTAATTTGTCACTCATCTGACTGCACAAGGACGCATGAATGAATAATGCTTTTTGCCCAACAAACGCCAAAGGAAGTAATGAAGAAACTTATGGAATGTGCCGCTCAAACGGTAAAACTTCATTTACGATTTATTTTGCAACTTTCAACTCTTCCACTGAGAGTTCGCAGGGACCAGTTATGTATTCTGAAAACTTTTCGAATAATATACAAACACACTGTATTATGAAACAACGGCGGGGATTTCTATTAATATTAACGCGATTTGTTACGTAACGCGGAAATGAAATATTTAAATCAAATGGATCCACAGTGGGAAGCGAGAAAAATTTCAGCGCAACGAGTGTGCTCCGCAAAGTGATTAAAACTTTACAATAGTAGTTTTCCATCGCTTTTAATATATCGACTGAATGCATTTTAATGGTCCTAGATTTTGAAAAAAAGTGCATTATTGTAATGAAAGTTTTTATTTTTATAATTAAAATTATGTTTTTGCATATGTTAAATATTACTAATAAGTTACAGTGGAACCTCGCTTAATGACCATCTCGCACAATGAGCAAGACAAACAAGTACAAAATGACACGCTTAACGAGCGACGTTTCGCATAACGAGTGACGAGGAGAGGGTAAACAAGGATCACAATTTTTTTCAATCTTGCGTTAGGGCATAGTATTTGTCATTTTTTTGTGCAGAGTTTAAGAACTCTTGCAAAAATTACCCAAAAGTCGCAAAAAGAGAGAAGGTAAAACACAAAAAGGCATAAGAATAACCATTAAAATGAAACGTAAACCAGATCGAGTCCAACTCTCTAATATTTTTAAAGATGGCACTTCCACATCGTGGCATACCCTATGATAATAAAGAAGACGTGAAAAGGGTATGAGAACCCTTAATTCTAATTGTAAGAAGTTTTGGTCGGAGAGCGTTGTCGAATGTGAAGTTGTGGGGTGTGGAAGCGTATCTGTGGAGCCTGTAGTCAACGTCTTTGGCAAAGATGATCGGACTGGAGGTGGATAACAATTATATTGACTCGCTTGTTAAAAAGTAGAGCATAGAGCTAACCACCGAATAGTTTATAGAGCTAGCTGCATTGTGGTTTACAGTAAAATTGTGGAAGAGAGTTTGTCAAAGGAGGAGTAGAATAAATAAAATAAAATAAGGAGGAGGTAACAGCAAAGCATACATTTTCTAAGAGAAATGATAAGTATGGAAAACTGTAACGTACATTGAGAAGTAATAGGCTATAATAAAACTGTGTCGCATTTTTACTAAATTTTGGAGCGTTGGCAAAAATAAATGTCCATAGGTAGCTTTCTAGTAAAAAAGGAATGTATCATCAACATTTTCTTTTGTTTCCTCTAAATCAAATTTCAGGTTAGTTCATTCTACGAAAGAATAAAAGATAAAGATGATTCACGCTCCTTATCGAAATATATAAAATTTTATATAATTTTCTTTAAGTAAACGTTATACTTAAAATGTATTTTTTCGGCATAAATGCGCATTATTATATCTTCATCATCATTATCATCATTTGGCAGTCACAAGGCTCTCACTCGCTGAGGGCATGAACCTTACCAGACTCTCGCATGGTAG
>JAGXCT010034531.1:6618-30435 GCA_022495035.1 Philopotamus ludificatus
TTCTTTTAGCATTTGTTTTTACAAATCTTGCATAAGTAAAGCTTCTTTTCCTGCGCTTTTAGGTATTAAGATTTTTTTTACGCACATCTCGCTCGGATTCGTTCGACTAAGTTGCATTTTATTGCATTCAAGGTTTATAATCAAAATATAATTTTTTGATGCGTAATAAAGCCGTATTTTCAACTCTAATCAAACCTCATATAGCGCCTAGATCACGCTATAGAAATCCAATATACAAAATTTGTATTTTGTAAATCGTTCACATAATTTATAATGTCCAATTTTTAGTTCGTTATGTTTGTTGGCAACCAAAGGACCTTTGTACCGAGGAGCGCTATAGGAGAGTTGACTGTATATGATGGCGATACGCATTCATTGATAATTTTAATCAGGGGTCGGCAAACCTCTGTGAAGGGACCACAGTGTAAATATTTACATATTACGTCGTCTAGAATCTTAAGTGTAATCAAATATAGATAAGAATCCACGAGCGTATCATTTTATTAATGCCCCGTAATCAAATTATGTATAAATTCTTGACATTGTCGCGGTGTAGATTAATACTGTTGGGTTTCTAAAATAGTTTAAAAATCTTCAAGACGAGAAGCCGTTATATGAACAAAAACAGCACAGATTGCAGAAGAAGCGGATACATTTTCACATTCGAATGTCTTTTTATTGTTAGAACCATGTCTCATATGGAAAGGTCTATCTAGTGTGCAGAACGTAAATACTATATTTTTCTCCTTGGCGCACCATATTTTCTGGCGCCTGTGTGCGCCGCACAATCTGGCCGTATGGACGGCGCGCCCCCAAAGTCATTAGGAAATATTTTATTCAGTAGTTCATATTTGACTCGAGGACTAGAGTTTATCGACTTTGTCGCTTTCGCTTTCTGCAGCAGCGAGCATTGCTGTGAGGGTGGTGGGGTGGGCATTGGTCGCTGGTCAAGGACTGTTGTGCGTCAATGGTCGTGTGCACACGAGATCGCGCCTCACCAACACGCGCATGCGCAACAAATGGCGAACCGGCGTTTTTTTTGGTGATAATGTTTGGTTGGCCATGAGGTCGCCGGGGCCTCGAGCTGCGGGTGAAGAGGGGGGGTGCGCGCGGGGGGGTTGAATCGACGACGACGACGTCGTCGACGACGAGGAGGCGGCGGGGGGAGGTGGGCATCGATCGAGGTGATAAGCCGGCTCGTTGTCGTCGTGTTGCCGGCTTACCACCAGAGGTCTCTGCTTGCCGGAGGTCCAACCAGTGTTTCGCAGTTGTCGGCTGCGGTCGAGTGTCCCCGCCCTCGTTCGGTCCTCCCCCAACCCACCTCCACCCCGCGGCGCGCGCACGCGTGCCAACTGTTGCTTACGCCGCCCACCGACCACGTGTAGCATGTGACCGCTCCCCCATAGCCAACATCATCCGACCACACCAGACCCCCCCCAAAAAAAAATCATAATTAAAAATATTCAATCGGACACGCCGAAAATGGATACGATGGAACAACAGGAACCGATCAAAAGGTAGATACGTCGCGTAACAAACATGTGTACCACTGGCGCGAACACGTGTTCGCGAGCGCGCCGAACCGCTTTTGAAAAAAAAGTCACGTGGTCGGTCGCGCCGGCCGGATGCGCTAGCCGGCGCGGCCCAAACACGCCGATCGGCGTCCATGATCTGTTGATCCAATGGCCGGATGGGCGTTCATGGTCCCGCGTAAAGTGCAGCGCGCACGCGCATACGCTAAGGATCCGCCCCCCATTCATTCATGAATCTCCCCCCTTGTGGCATTTGTGAAATCTGCATTTACCAACAACCCCCCCCTTTGCCCCACGTGATTGGCCCCAAGCGATGACCATAGATAGCGTCTATGGTCAACGGATAAAATTGAATCATAATAAATAGGGTACCCGATGAAAATATATTTATTTTTTAATTTTCAACTTCACTGCAACCTCAATATAAAAAAAAGATAAATGCGGGATTATATAACATTCTATAACACCACAACCCATTATAATCTACACTGTACCAGACTAAACGTCTCACAGAAGGAAAATGCTGAACTAAAATGTGCAAAAGAAAATTTAAATTGGACCGTAGACGAGTCATTATGTCGGATGATGAGTCGATGGAAGAGCGAGGATCCACCGCAGTGGATGAAAATAAAATATATATGAATGGCGTGTTGCTGTCGGTCGATAATCTGCCATTTTTAATTAGCGAGATGATTCAGCATCTACTTCTTTTTGTTGATCTAGTCCGCCTCGGTTGATGATCTATTCGTTCGATCCATCGGTATAATAAAATACGTTGAACGAAAATCATGAATAAAATATTTTTATTTGAATAAATAATATATATATAATAAGAAAATATTTTTTTATTTAGCGAATGAAATCAATTCTAAAACCCCCTCCCCTCTTAAAAGAATCATCACCACCAATGCCTATTTATTCACTAAATTTTATTCTTGTTCTTACTTATATACCTACTATATTCACTCCCTGTTATTTTAACTTCTTCTGAAGGGAGGTAGATATTGATAGATGACCCGAGATGGTTTTTTTCAATTCCATTTTACAAAGAGCCGTTTTATATATATCAGGACTTTACGATGCACGATTATGATTTTCACCAAAAAATTTCCTAACCTATAAATCGTGTCGTTTCAAATGAAAAACTGGCCGTATCTGCAATTTGCTGAATAGATTTGGTCGGATTTGTCTTGTCATATTGTTAAATGATTATTTTATCGATAATATTCGTATTAATTGCTTATCAATGCTTTAAAAAATAACTTATGATAGTAAAACTGGATTACGACTGGCTGTTTATGTCAATTTCGTCCCGTACCCCTATTATAAATTTGTTATTAATATACTTTGACATTTCGATACTGGAAATATGAATTAATCGAAGACAAACGACGTGTAATTTTAAAAATATATTAAAATAAAAATATGCATATGGATCTTAGATTAATTCATACGAATGGTACCGTTACGATTATAATAACACGGGGTGGTAATCAATCAATATATAATTCATGGGAATATATAGAAATTTTTTACACGTTACACTTTTTATTTTTTACGTTCAAATGATTTTTTATTTATTTTTAAAGTCATTTTATTTTTGCATTTTATTTACCGTTGATTAATGTGTATTTTTATTTGTAAGCAAATTTGATTTTGTTTGAATCGAAACCGAGGTTGACACGTAGATGTAGTATATTATTTGAATAATTTTATATGATTTTACGTTTTGTTTATTTATTCTTTTGTAAGAAGTGCTATTATTTATTGTTGCTTTGTATAATGTATATACATTGCATATGCATTCGTATTCGAAAACTAAAAAAAAAAGCAATGCCGTAAAGGAATGGGGGGAAACAATCCACACTATACTCGGAAATAATCATAACCGTCAATTGCGAATAATGTGTATTGGCGTTTTTGCACAGCAACTCTACCAAGATTGTCATCAGCGGGGTGCCACTTCACACATGCTATGATGACTTAGAGCCGCTACTCATGCCTTACGGCACCATCCAACACTGCGACAAGGTGAGCAGCCGAGATGCCCATTCTCAAACCGTGCACATCACATACGAGAACCAGGAACAAGCTCAGCAGTGAGTACTACTAACATTGTAGACAATGGATCCCCCCCCATTCTTTCTAATGTATCTGCTTCAGGTCTCGAAACGAGGCCGCAAAAAATATGCTTAGTTTGTTGCCAAAATTATTATTTTTTAAATACGCTTTTGATTGGTTTTTTAGCATTCTATACTTTTAAGGGTGGTATATGATATTATATAATTTTTATGCATCCCGTTGTATTTGTACCGTGTGTTATAACGCCGCATTTTTTTTCTATTGCAGAGCTGTGAATGGGTTGAACGGGCTCGAGGTAGACGGCAGCAGATTGAAAGTCGAATCGTTGGACAGGCGCCGCAACAAGCCGGCGGGCCGTCCGACGGTGCAAGCTCGTCCGACTGACTTCCCGCTACGCCTATTGGTGCAAAGTGATATGGTTGGTGCTATTATTGGTAGACAGGGCAGCACGATCAGGACCATTACCCAACAGACCCGTGCTCGCGTGGACGTTCATCGAAAAGACAATGTGGGATCGTTGGAAAAGGCTATCACCATCTACGGCAATCCTGACAATTGCACAAACGCATGCAGACGTATTCTCGATGTAATGCAAACCGAGGCAAACAATATGAATAAAGGGTAAACATCACTCGAATACTGTCGACAGACCACCAATACCGAGTATATAATACAATATATTTATGTTTTCAGTGAAATTTCGTTAAAAATCCTTGCACATAACAATTTAATCGGAAGGATCATCGGAAAAGGTGGAAATACGATCAAGCGAATTATGCAAGACACGGATACAAAGATAACAGTGTCCTCCATCAACGATATAAATAGCTTCAATCTTGAAAGAATTATTACTGTCAAGGGTGGCATAGATAATATGGCTCGCGCTGAGGCTCTCATCTCGGCTAAACTGCGTCAAAGCTACGAGAATGATTTGCAGGTACAATTTTTAACAACGATTCCCAATCGATAATTCACGAATCAAATAAATTAACGTATGCTTTGTTATCGTCAGGTGCTAGCACCGCAAAGCATCATGTTCCCTGGACTACATCCCATGGCTATGATGTCGACGACAACGCGAGGTGCTTACTGCGGCGCCCCACCGCCCTTCACCCCATCTTTATACACACCAGTTCCCGGTCAGAGCAGCTCGCAACAAAGCACTGGAGATTCACAGGTTCGTACCGTCACTTATTATATCATCATCATCATCATGTGCCAGTCACAAGGCTTTCACTCGCTGAGGGCATGGACCTTACCAAACTCTCGCAGGTAGTCGAGGCCAAAGGAACCTGAGTCCATACCGTGGGGACCCGAGCCGTCTTGGTATTCATAAAAATCTGATGGGAGTTATGAGGAACATCTCGATCAAAACTCTGGACGTTCACAGTTAGAATTCTCGCTTAATCTTGATAATCAATGAAGACGACCTCTACAGTAATTGTATTCTCCGGTTTTAATCTTTTCCATGTTTTATTCCGCGTATATATCACAAAATACCATATTTCAAGATCTTAATTCCGATTTGAATGAGTATTTGCAACGATTTAACAATAATTATCCATTACCATTATGATTTGTTCATATATTAACACTATCGTGGCCGCATCAAATTACCAAAAACTTACGCTATTGAAAGTATTACTTCAAATAGATGTAGCATTAGCAGTTGCAGATATGAAAATTCATTCACCGTATTCATCGCCCGTTGTGTATGTTAGATCACCGCCGCAAACGGTCGGTGCAATCATGATGCATATGTGGCACCATGCAGCCACAAATTGGTCGAACTCGTGATGATGCCACATAGGCACCACCGGCCACGAAAGTGTTAAGATAAAATATGGACGAAGGGATTCATAATACTGGTCTAATTACATAGATACAGGATCCACCTTCAATGAATAAAAATCTTAAATAACAATAATAAAGTTATGTAGTCGACTGCTACTGAGCTAAGATTTTTTTTCTCAAAATTCATGACAATTTCAATTAAACATGGCACAAAACGAGATTTTCTTTTTATTTTGTATTAGTTTTATACGAGTTTTACAAAATTTTCTAAAATTGGAAATATGGAAGTGTTAAAATTTAGAAAAGACGGTTTATTTCAATACAATTAATGAATATAACGAATCTACAACAATGATTAACTTGATCAATGAGTAAAAATGACTTGTGAATGTAAATTATGATCTTTAATGCCTCCTCGGCTCTTTATTGGAACTTTAAATTTGAAAAATTACTGCAACAGATGCTCCGCACGTTTGTCGGCTATCGACTGATGCAATCTAAATTTATATTCGTCAATGGATATTCGAACGGTGATAAAAATACAAAATGTTCCAATATTGGAACATTGAGCTAATCCACCAGAGTCTTACGATCCACCACATCTGCATCTTGATATTTTTTATAGATGAGTAGATATTGTAATGCCACTCATCGGTTTATGGATAAATAAAAACTATGCAATTAAATTTAGATGTATTTTATTATCGGTGTTAATTTTTTTATTATTTTTTTAGGAGACGACTTTCCTATATATTCCAAACAATGCCGTGGGCGCAATCATCGGCACTAAAGGATCTCACATAAGAAACATAATCCGTTTCAGCGGAGCTTCTGTCAAAATTGCACCGTTAGAACAGGAAAAGAATCCGGAACAACAACAGCAACAGCAGCAATTGCAGGAACGTAAGGTGACCATCTTAGGCACTCCAGAAGCACAATGGAAGGTTCGTACGCTCGCTCGGCTCTCAGCATATTCCTTCGCCGCCCTGATTGTGTTATTAATCTTTCCGCAACGTTCCAGGCACAATATTTAATATTCGAGAAAATGCGGGAGGAAGGGTTCGTATCCGGCACTGACGACGTGCGTCTCACCGTCGAGATCATGGTGGCGAGCTCTCAAGTCGGCCGCATCATCGGCAAGGGGGGACAAAACGTCCGAGAGTTGCAGCGCGTTACGGGGTCGCTTATTAAATTGCCCGAACAGGGGGCCGCTCAGGCCGATCAAGACACGACAGTACACATAATCGGTGCTTTCTTCAGCGTGCAGGTTCGTTTTTCATGTGTCTGTTTGGATATGATGATATATACTTTTATCGATTCACAAGAAAAAATCTTTTTACCATTGAATACAAGAATAAATTATAAAGGAATTTACACGGAATAGGGATAATGTTTTTATACTAATGGTTGTTGATCTTATATGATTACAGATAATTTGGAAACCAAATATTGTCACTGGGGTTCAGTAATTTGTTTGTTTTACATTTTACTGAATTATTTTTTTTCGATTGAATGATGGCCGTGTGTTCTTTTTTTTTTGCGTCTTTGCGTCATCACGCTTTATTACACTACACAATACACGACGATACACATATTAACACACTAATATCCAATTAATATATTAACACCGTACACAGGTTGCGTTTTGGCCGACGTTCGGCACGGAAACCGACATTAAAATATATATAAATCCTTTAATTCGAAATTGTTTCCGGGTGAGTATTTTAAATGCGCAGTGCTTTTTTTTTATTATTATTTATTATTATTCGATAAGATGTTTGTGCGTGCGCGTTGCGTTAGCAGTGTAAGAAAATGAGTTGCAGTGTAAATTGGCCGACTTGGAAATTTGCGAAATGTTAAGTTAAGTAATTTTATTAATGCGTTCAAGTAGGTATATTATTATATCGCAATACATCTCGTCAAATTAATGATGTAACGTTGTTTTCTGATTGTAGTGTTGCGGCTGACGCCGATTGACACGATCTGAGAGGAATGATACTCCGCTAGATGATGCGATACGATCGGATTAGCTCGAGACGGACCCCGTCCGCCGACGCCCGCCGACGAAACGGACCAAGGTAAAAGCTATTCAATAGTATAATTCCAAGTTTTATTGCTATTCAAATCGATATACGGTGGAACTTTGATACGATCACGGTGAGTATTTATGATCTTCGATCCGATTTTCAGCTGACGATCAAAGTTTCACGGTATTCGTTATCGTGTCTCATAGTTAATGGTTGCAATAAATTGAATACGTTGTTATGTTTCGCTGTTTATTCGTAGAATTGCGTATTAAAATTCAAATTGTACACGTAGGTTATGTTGCGGGTTAATATATCGTTATGCATAATTTATGTTGAATTTGTTTTTGCAGGTGCGTCTGCGTCAATGTATTTAAGTCGAGCGATTTTATATGCGAGCGAGCGAGCTGCCATTGCGCGATACGATTGCGTCGTGATTATATGACATTGTAATATATTTATATAAATAAAGTGTTTGATATTATTTATTTTTTCTTACCCATCGCTTTTTTTATCCCGAGTTTTATTTTGCAGAAAAATAAGTATCGCTTACGATACCGTGCTGAACCCAAGTGACAATATTCGATGAAAACATTTAGCGTTACGTAAATGTTTTCATTTATATATGTATATATATTCGCCCAATAATCGGATTATCGATTTATTTGCGTAAAATTGTGGGGGAATAGTTAAATTCGTTTAATAGGATTTTGTTTTTATTATTTGAACCCTCTTATCGCTTGTTGTTTTGCGTTGCAATCGGCATCGTGTGGCGGTAGGGGGGTTTTTTTTTCCCGTTGTCCGTTGATATATTTATAAGCCTCTCCGCCGGCGCCGGAGCGGTGTGTATCCGATTGTTTAATTTATATGTTCCGAAATGTTTCAGTCCGCACAGAGGCGTATCAGAGCCATGGTCCTACAAGCAGCAGCCCCGACACGCCACCGCCGAGGCGCTCCATCCACACCGCCACAACAGTAATTGCATAGACGTTAGAAAATACTCCGAATGTGGTCTGATTTTATTTCCGTTCTGCACCCTAAATTATTACATTTTGTTAATTTTATATACGGACAGGTCCTCCGGACGACCCATGACTTACCGCGGGTACTGTTGAATTACGCGCGGTAACGAGGACCCGCCCGTATATGTATATATATATATGTATTAATATGCCTAACATTTCATCCGCAAAGAATCAGTGTAATGCGAATATTATGTTAATACTGTTTTGGTAATTTCTCATGTTTTTTCATATTTTAATTTCATTGTTGATTCAATATATAAATACAGTTTATATGATGTTGTGTTTTTGGTTTTTTTTGAGGATTGATGCGCCAGCGTCAATTGGTGCGTCGCGTCGTATCGCCGACGCGGACCCGCCGCCGACCGAAACCAAATATTTAATATAAGTCGTGTGTACTTCACTTTTGTAATTTATAGAAAGTTGGCGGGCGGCGTCCGACGTCGCTATACCATCACTCTATTATGTATATTGTCGACGCGTAAAATCTCAAAACATTCAACAGTTGGTGTGTTATTATTAAAAAAATCCATTATATTGTATATTTACTATTGCAATTCATCAGTTAACACAATGTTCCTCTCTTTAATAATAGAAATGGTGTTTCATATTGCGACGACGGCGACCACCGTCGCCGTCGTATTATTATATATATTTTCTTTATACAGTTTGTTGATGACGCGACGGGGCCGTTTCCGTCCCCGTCGCGTATGTTTCATATTGAGAAAATTACCACGTATTGCAGTTTCAACTTATTTTATATTAACATACCTAATACTACCTCGTCTACGAATTATATAATACTTATTATAATAAATGATTTAAAATAGGTATACAAGGATATATGCAATTATAGTTGTATTCTATTGACTACTACAAGAGATCTATGTTTCTGTATACAGTTTTTTTACATTGAATATTTGAAATGATATTTAAACAAAGAATTATTAATATTGCTATGATTATTCTGTTAAATACAGAGGTGCCGTTTTCCTCTAAGAATTTTTTTTTAAATAAATTTTCATTCAAATCGCACCCAGTCGTTTCTTATTATTATTATTATTATTACACAAGGATCAAATTAAAATCTGAAAATGCACACTCTGTATGTATCGATAAATAAAATATATTCATATATATATGTATTTCCTATATTTAAATAATAATGAAAAAAAATTCAAAATATGTCCAAACAATTTTGTCTATTATATATATATATATATATATATATTTACAGTTTTGAAATATTATGTACATCTCGGAAGACGCTTTCAAAAAAACAGGCTTTTATTGTTATCGCATTTTTAAAACCCGATCCCATCCTTTGATTTCATTGTTATGACCATTAAAGTATAATTCTGTTTAAAAACATTTTAATTATTATTACGAAGATTTAATATATCAATTTCATAATTAAAAAAAAAAAAAATGTAAATAATGTTATTGATAAGTTATCTATTAGTTACATCTTTATTACGAGTAATTTTAAATATTTTTTTGTATTACCCGTGTTCTCTGTGTAATATGGCAATTGGCGTATACGTTTGATTTTTTTACACTGTTAAATTAAAATCAGATTATGTATCGAAATGCAATTTGAATCAATTCAGATTCCACTCATAGTGTCTTCTTTTTCTACCTCTGAAATATTGTTACCACCCAAATAGAAAATTAGATAGATAAGGCAAAATTATCATTTCTTATTACATATTATCAAAGTTACAGCGTACATATATATTACATAATTGTACATATTCTTCATAATTATAACGGAAATTTAATATACGGCATTGAGTAACATTTAACGGATATATCCGGTGGAATATATACGTCTTATAATTATTTTATATATATATATATCATTTTTTTTGATCCAAAATTTGTCATGGCAATTGTTTAGAATAAACATGGAATTGAACGACGACTGTTGTCCGAGCGTAACACACTTTCACCAAGGGCAACGTTATAAAATCAGATTTTTTATAGTTTTGCACACACGAACTAACCTACCTCATTTTGAAATAAATCGCAATGTAATTTTTAAGATCACCGTAACATACACAAAGACGACGGCAACAGTTCGATCTACGACTAAATTTCAACTTTCGGACCTATTATTATTACAATTCTTCACTACATACATTCTTTGTATTATAGATATCACAAGACGGGCCTATAATGAAGTGTTATAGATTCTGTATTATAAATAAATATATATCTCTATATATATATTTAAATGAATATCGATTGTTTCAAAAGTCTCGACGGGATCTTTTCAAACAATTTCTATAGGGTATATGAAACAATTGACAATAGTATTTTTTGAAATAAGTAAGAAATAGATCATCTTGTTTAACGGAAGTTAGTTATTCCTCAATTTTCCTTTTTTTTTTGTACAGAATGGTTAATATCATCGAAATATTTGTATATATGAAACAAATCCAGCTTCAGTAAATTATAGTAATTAATAGTAACGGTTATGTATGATGTTATATGTATATACGATGTTGCAATTGCCAAGACAAATATTTTTACACATCCGACCAGTTTTTTATATGGATTCATTGTTAGATTAATTCCATTAATTTAATTTGACGACGGCGAGCTCGTCATAACGACGGCTCGCGATTAGATTGCAAGCGAACGATCTCGCGGTCTCGCCCGTGCGACGATACATTTTTTTCTGTTCAATTAAATCAATTTTTAACCGATCGTCGGCGACCGACATCGCGGGATCCATCAAAAAAATATTTAAGCGTATTGATTAAACATTCTTCTGTCAATATAGAACAAATTTAAATTGTCAACAATCATTTAAGGAAGGAAAAAAAACAAAAAAAAAAAATCAGCATGTTCAAAAACTTGTTCAAACGTTATGTATATTAATCAGAAGAGGAGTTCTTTTTATATGTACGAACAGTCGTAATAGTGCGGACTATCCGTTTGCACAAGTTATTTGCAAATCCGAACAAAAAAGGATATTTTTATTGCATAATTGGAGCATATTAAATTAAAAAAAAAAAAAAACTATAATATCTTGTAAATAGATATATAGGTCGTATATACGTGTAAATGATTAATGGTTGTGCATTATACGAACCAAAGGATGAATATAATGTCAATTTTATATACGATTCATATATACGCTAATACATATTATGGTTCAACGAGTACAAAATAGTACTATGGATTGATATAATGTACGTGCACACGTGTGTTTGTATGAAAACTATATCTCGTTTCATTCAAAATCAGTTGTCCAAATCAGTTAGTTAATAAGATATAATACTTATGTAGGTCGTATATGTCAATTAATGCGTAAACTGCCACGTAAAAAATTCCCTGCCATGTTCACGAACGTTATATTTTGATATATTATACGGGTCGCGGGATCTAGATATACGATTTATGTAAGATTCAATAATCCGGTCAGTCTTCACAACACAAAACACATGCACGCGTGTGTAAATATGTATATAATAAGGAAAAAAAATAAAATGGAGTGGCGCGTCGGTCGGGCTGTTCGGCGTCGCCGACGCCGACCCCCCCGCCGTTCGGTCACATTTGTCAAACACGTCAAAGTCGGAACACATGTCACAATCAAGAGCGAAATTCGAATTCAACAAGCGATGCGTGCGTTTGAATATAGAATTGGTGAATTACGGAAAAAATGTATAATTAAAAAAAAAATTGTGTCGGTATCTGTATTGATTCGTCGGTATCGGTATTTCGGACACGATAAAGTCAAATATTAAGACCTGTGTATATTGTGAGATAGGTGTAATAAAATATATATTTATGGTACATTTATTTTTGATATTTTGATTGTTGGAATATAAGGATCGAATAAGGACAGCTAGTTTTAACGATTCTAGTAAAAAAAAGTATATAATGATTGGTTGATTTGACTTGTTTTTCTAATTTAAAAGTTATTAGAAATTATCATTGAATGAAGATTTTTAAAAAAAAAAAAAGTGGTACCACAGCGTATAGTGACACAATTATTGTCACGTTGTTTTCTATCTTATATAGAATTTATTAAAAAAAAAAAAAAACTACGTGTTTGTATATGTGCCAAGTGAGATATTTTAATGAGAGAGATTATTAGAAGAGTATAAAGTAATTTGTTAAAGAAATTCCAAAGGCTGCCCAAAGTATTTTTGTATGCTAAAAAATATCCTTAAAAGTTTGAACTATTTACAGTAATTTTGAATATATATTTATATGCACTGTTTTAGTGCACACTCGTCAATTTTATCGTTTCAATCTATTACACACACTTTTTATCCCAAATTCACGTTTCGTTCGGGCATGTCGATACGATTATTTATAATGTAATTATTATTAAATATTGTTAAACTCCGATATTTTTTTTTAATTGTCATTATTATGAATAATTAATGATATTGCGATGAATATACTTGTCACAAAATTGTTATGGAATAATAATCTTAAAGATTAAAAATCTCATTTTTACAGCTTTTAACTTTTAAGGATAACCTCAATTCCAATCTCATCTCGAAAATATTCTAGATATGCTGGCACTGCTGAAAATTGGTGGAATTCCATACGTGAAATACAATTTCGGCGATACAATTAAAATATTAGTTTTTCTGCTACGGATTTAAGGGTCATGCTCTGTAAAATTCAACGCCTCGACGGTTGCCGCGTTTACGTCTATCGGACGTGTTTGATTGACATCCCGATGTTGCGTCGGGATCGCGGAAGCGGACGGCAACGTTTCGTCGGCCAATCTTACAACAATTTTATAATACGTGTAGCGTAACACTCCCGTTTAGCGAGAATTTGGAAAGTGGAACAATGATCGGTGTAAATTTTGCAGGATGATATTTGAATCGATATATTGTTTAATTGCAATCAAATGATACACACGCGGAAAAAAATTGGTGGACTCTCAAGATTTTGAAACGATAATAGAGAAATGAAATAATAAATATGCAAAATAGGATCCGGAGCCGCGGCTTTGCGCTCCCCGTCGGTAATTTCGTTATCCGTCGAGCTAGGTTTCATTTCAATGTGGAAAGCTTTTTGGTCATTAATATTAATATTATTAATATTCAGGATATGTGAAATTTACTGTCGTTCTTATTTTAAGATGTGCGTTTTTATTCGTTTTTTTTTTTTTACATTTAGCAGTAAATGCTGAGCATTAGGCTATAATTTAAGCATCATGCCAAGGCTGTATAGTGATTAATTTATTACGTCTATTCAGTTAATTGTTGTTCCTAGTTTAATGTATTAATTTTTTTCATTATTGATAGTATGTATAATTTTTTTATTAATTTAATGTAAAATTTTTTTTTTTTTTTTTGAACATGTACAAATTATTGTATATTTCATTTCACGGTTTGATTAACGAGAGCTTCGCTTAAGAATAGTTATTTAAATGATTGCATTTGTGGATATGGTCTTATTGGTGACGACGATTCGATTATATTCTGTGTTCCGTTTAAATATTCCAGTAAATTTAAATATTTTTTATGACCAAAATGGCTGAAGTTTGGACCGTTGTATAGATATTTTTGACAACATGTATTTAATAGAACATTGTCGTGTTTTATCATAAACTGTACTTAATATTCAATTATTAAGTGGTAAAATATTTGGATTATCTATCGTGGAGAGTGTGAACTCGAATTAATTAATAAAAAAAAATTTTTGAACTTGATTTGTCATAAATATATATGTGTCATTACTAGGTGTTATCAGTGTGCCGAATATATATATACATACATTTATATATATATTTGTTTGTGTAAAAAAATAAATTCATGACTATTATTACTACTACTACTACTTACTACTACTACCCTTTACATTTCTGTGTACAGTATGGTAAAACGTAAATGAAAAAAAAATTGCTGTATTCCTCTATCAGATGGTGAACGAAGCGACGATGCGGACTGTCAAAAAATTTTATTTTGCCTCGACCTCCTCCGTCGACGTTTTGAATTTCGTGCGGCCACTCGAGCGCTAGACGATCTCGTACTGACGAGACGTGAACAGTTTATCTATTTTGCATGCGCGTTCGGTGAACGGACGCGTTTACGTTATGTTTGCAACGCGTTCGTAAACGTTGCATTGGCGTGCGCCGGAATTAGTTGATATTGCATTTATAGACAAAAACAAACAAAAAAGAAAAAACGGTTCGATAGGGGCAATATGGCATAGATTTTTTTTTTCACGTAACATAACAATACGGACATGGGTACACGTGCACATTGTAAAATGTAAAATTTGCTCGTGTGCATGACTGTGTGTAAGCGTGCATCCGTAAACCTGCGTACGCACGTGTGTCTATGTGAAAATTGAGCGAATGTGTGCGAGTGTGTATGAGTGTCAGTCAAGTTTTTTGTCGTAGGTGCTACAATATCACAAAATCACTCTGTATGTCGTTGAATGTGCTTCTTCTATGTAACTTTGCTTAAGTAAAAAAAAAAAAAAAATATTAGTCTCTTAACCGCAAGATGCTTATTTTACACATTCTACGGTATTTTATTTTTATGTTTTTTTTTTTTAAAGTAAATATTAAAATGGGTGTCAAAACATATTTACACATTATATTATTAATTATAAATATACATTGTTTTTTTTTTTACAAGTGGACCGTTTTTGCAAAGAAGAGCATTAGTAACATTTTTTTTTACATACGCGAACGGGGTAACCAAAGTTTTATTAGTAAATACCCCGTAGACACATCCTCCCTGACATTGCGATAACCCAGTAATTAAGATTTTTTTTTTAATAGTTTATTATGTGGATTTACGGTGTTTTTTTTTGTTTAGTTTCACGCTTATTTTTGTGTTCAAAGAGAACGTCTGCTCGTACGTACGCAACCTGTTTACGAACAATCATTTGTAATGCTCTTTTGTTATGCCATCGATAGGTGTCCACTTACTTATGTTGGCGGCGGGGGCGGATCGCGGTCGGAATCGCGTGCGATACCATTTTTGCGTGAACAGACGCGACCGCGACTCCGCCCTTAGATGGTGATAATAAGTTTTGAAATATGATTTTGTGTAGTTTTTAATATTCCATTTTTATGTGCTTAGTGATTCATATGATTAACCTTTTTTAGCGTAAAATATTTTTTTTTTATTAAATCAAATACGTCATCGTTTGTTTGACGTCCGATTGCGGTCGCGCCGACGGCGAACTGATGTCGCGTCGGCGGCTCGCGTTCGGCGTCGATCGTATATCTTGGAATAGTTATTAGAGACTGAACTACACTGTGCGACTATTCCAAGGGATGTGGTATTTTCTTTTCTTTTTTTTTTAACTTAAGACACATTAATGTAATTTTTGTTTCTGTTAAGAGCGGACAGCCAATGTGTTTATTATTGTTTATTCACGAGCTGTTATTAGTTGGCTGTTCCGTCATTAGTTTATGATTTTGTCACTTAGATGCCTTTTTTCTTTTTTTTTTTTATTTTTAAGTTGTTGATTATCCACTTCTATTTCATTGTGTACGATGTTCTATCCATTAAGATTTGAAAGACGACAAACTAATTAGTATTAAAATAAACGGAAACTAAATGGACAGTCATCTTCTTGATGTAAATTGTAGTGGGTTGTTAACCTGTAACATTTTAAGGCTTGTATAGTGTGCAAGGCATTATTTTTTAGCTTTTTCTAAATCAATATTTGACGTTACACGAATCAGTAACAAGAATCAATATATGAATCGACGAGATTGCCGCTACATAAATTAATAATAGAAACGGTGGCGACCGCTAAAATTCAACATGCCATGCACACGGTGCTTCCCGAACATGATTTACATTTTGCATTAATGATCATTATATAAATAATATAAGCTATTGTAAATGTTTAAGTTATCCAAATTTTCCTGATATTTTTATGATATCATTCGATGTTTTAATATTTTAATTTTTGTCAATGTCTTTGGGATAAAAAAAAATGTTAAAAAATTAAATATACATTCAGAATGTAATAAACGGATTTATTTAGTTTACATTTGTCTGTTTGTTTTCTTCATGTAATAAAAATATATAAAACAATGAAAATTACTGGGTTTTATTTAATTCGATTATTCTATGCAGGCACACTCGGAAGAAGTCTTTTATTAGTTTTAATAATTGTCAAATCAAGTAACCAGTGTTACGGCTTCTAGGTAACATGCATATTGCACATGCACGTGTATGAAACAATATGTGACGTACGATTCCCAAACGTCGTATGTTTATAATACACCTTCCGGTATTCTGCAGGAATCAAATTTAGGACCTTTATTATTTATTTTATTTATAAATGATATTCATCGGATCCTTCAATGTAAATTTTCACTTTTCGCAGACGATTTAAAAATATTTTGATCTATTACTTCAGTGGAAGATGCCCTTTCGTTGCAGTTGGACATTAAGTAATGGAAAGTGTCAAACAATGACATTTTCTAGATCAAAAGAGCTCATCGTCTTTAATTACAGTCTTGGGAACGTCTTCCTAAGCAATCGTCGGTTAAAGATCTGGGTATTTTGTTTGATTCTAAGTTAAAATTTAGTTTACATGTATCAGACGTGTGTATGAGATCGTCAAGAATGTTGGGGCTCCGTCTTGAGAAATTCTCATCCCATACTTAGCACCTTAGTCATACGAGTGCTATACGATGCATTGGTTCGGAGCTTGCTTGAATCAGGTTCCATTATATGGGCGCCTTATGACGCCTTGAATTGCCTCAAAGTAGAGAAGATACAGAAAAAATATCTTAGGTATCTCTACACGAGGGAGCTAGAATTCTACCCAAGTTTGTACCCCAGCACATGGGTACAGGGCTCCCTGGGATTCTCAAGGGATACATACGTATCCCTTGAGAAAATCGATTTGCCAGCAGAAGCTCTTCTTCAAGCTGTTGGTTGGCGCGGTACATATGCTTGTGCTGTGCGAGTTGCCCTTATGGGCATAAAGCTCGTTCGCGTGTGCATTTTCTTCCGCCAAATGCGAGGACAGGTGCTCTCAGAAACTCTCCTCCGGTAACCAGAGCTACTCTGCTCAACCACTTGGCCGAATATGTAGATATATTCGATGTCAAATATAACCATTTTGTTGATATTTCATATGAGATTTTATAATTCTTTTCTTCTCTTTATTGTAATATATGTTGTTGTTTTTTTTTCCATGTTATTATTATGTTTTATGCGTGATTGACGACCAAGGTTATTCTGTAATGCCAATCACGTTTTATAAAAAATAAATATTATTTCGATACTTACATAAGTTAACCGCGACTGATTAAAATTAGTAGTCGGATAGGTCTCTGACGAAAACTATGAATTCAGGGAATTCTTTATAACACTGGGCAGGGGGTATGTATGAGGACGAGACCCATTACCTCCGCAAGTTTTATAAAAATTAGGTACATAACTGTTATACGCACACATATTACAAAAAAAAATAATGAATTTGAATTTGAAAATAATTTCATTTGTTTATTTTTATTGTACTACTACTACTACATGTATGAAATATTATAAATAATAATATTGTTTAATGTTTTGGAGGGTTTTTACAGCAGGCCAACGTTTATTTAAAACAAAATGCTATATCTAATTATTTTTCTAGAGATCTTCTAATCCAGAGATTCTCAAAGTGTGACCACTACAAGTTCATTGTTAAATTTGTGTATGCGATTGGCAATTGGGAAAAAAATGAATGAATTATTTAAAATTTTGTTTATGATTTCTACTATGATGGATGAATAGCATAACAGAAAGATTCCAAATCGCCATTCACCCATATAAAGATTCGATAAAGATTAACCAGTGTTAAAACACGACACTGCTTAATTTTTAATATTATATCAGTTGGATTGAAATTTATATTATTTTTTCAACGCATAGCTACCCACATAACACCCTTGAAATATTTGTAGAATTTTCAAAAGAACTTCTTAACCCAACTGTGCCTATTGGGGACCCCATGTTTTTGATTTTTCTCGAATAACTCTTTTAATATAAATCCTACATGCCACAAACTGTTTGTATTTGTATACAAAAGGATTAATATTATAAATAATCATTGTCCTTTATTGTCTGCAATCGCGAAAAAAATAAAAACAACAATATTCGCTGTTGTTGCCACGCGTTGCCACGTGTTGAGCGTTGATAAATCCAAAATATCGAATAATCTATGAAGCATATCATGAATAACTATTTTTATTAGAAGAATTCATCAATATCATGACTTTAAATGCTTGGGGTATCTGATATACCCCCTTCGAATGACACGGTAGTTTTTACAAACACGGTTGGGTTAACGGTTAACTTATCCGTCCAATGAAATTATTGTTCGCCCACAAATGTGCCTCTTCATGTAGATACTCTTCGAGAACTTTAAAATAATACTATTTAGAGTACTAATTGCTATTTATTAAGCTATTTTGTTATCTTGAAGAATAATACAATTAAATCGAAGTATTAATGCTACCCAGCAAAGTATTCTTCTTTCAAATGAAGATGAGGGTAGCGATCCGTTTGTGGCGATCCGCCGAATCACCTCAATGCGCTTATGCTCTAAGGCAGGGTTTCCCAAACTATGTTCCGCGGAACACTGGTGCTCCGCGGATCCAAAATATGTGTTCCGCGGAGCTTAAATAGATATTTCACAAAAATACTTCATAATGAAAGGCGAGCGACGGTTAAACTTCATTGAGGTTCATGACGTCAAGAGCAGGCGAAGATTTTTAGTACCTAGAAGTTGGGTATAGCAATAAAAGTCTTTAACAAGTGCATTTTTTTTTACCGAGGTTGAAAGACTATCTCTTATGTCCAGAGGCACCACTCGACTCCTCGCACCACCCTCAGCATCTTTATAGCTAACCAAGCCGACTGCAATCATCTCGAAGACGTCCGCTCCACCTTTCTTTGGTATGTTATAAACCGGCGTAGTCCGTCCGTATCATTTCTGGGCTCTCGATGTTCTCGAGTGCGCCCCTATCCTTCTCACGTAAAGTAGCTCTCAGATCATTCTCCCCACTCCGTTTAAGACAAGCGGCACAATTCGATCCTCTCTCCATTTCAATAACAAGCGGTGTGATGCCAAAACCATTATATTAATCCCGGATAATAGATTCAAATCAGATCAAAGTCTTACTCTCATATCGAGATGACTCTCCAGTAGCAAAGGAATCTTTGGAAACCTCAGCTCTCCAGTCTCACTCTCATATTGAGATGATCTCATCCAGTACCAAAGGAATCTTTGGGAACCTCTCTGCTTCAACGTCAAAGGAATCTTAAAGGACATCATGATATATTAGCTCGCGCGCCGTCATGGCAACCATCTCCGTAGATTTCTCCCGTACCGGAGATACGTCTCCGGGATCCTCATCATCATCTCGTACCGGAGTTAAGTCTCTGGGATCTTCATCATCTCGTACCAAAGATACGTCTCCGGGATCTTCATCATCATCTCGTACCGGAGATACGTCTCTGGGATCCTTTCGTCACACCTATCATCGAACTGACGACACCTGCAAAATCTCCAATAAACATCATCAACAAACAAAGCATCAATAAACTTCGCATGCTCTTCGAAACGACATACGATTCTTCGACGTTCTTAGACTAAAAACGTTCTTAAATTAAAAAAAAATGTAATTTAAGAACCCAAAATCATCAAAGCCATTAGGAGTTTTATTTATTTGTATTTTTATGTTTATTAAATAAATGATATTTATTTAATAACTGAATTTTATTTTTTATTTATACTATTATGAATTACCCAACCTAAAAAATAAGTTAAGTGTTTCGCCAAAATTTTCGGATTTGCCAAGTGTTCCGTCGCTGAAAAAGTTTGGGAAACCCTGCTCTAAACTCGTCACTACGACCCTTCGGATGATCCTTCTTCGTGTTGTTTTTCCATGTCCACTTCAGATGGACCTGTCGCATTTTAAACGGATAAAATATTCTGTTAGATTATTTAAAAATTCTCAATTATATTTTTTATTGATGCGTCGGCGAAGTAATTTGAATACACTGTCATTAATTCAGGGGGCCTTAAAGTTCACCTCTCAAAGATCATTTTTTCTAAGCAGTATTCCCTAAATTTAATTGACAAATGAATAACGCCAGCTATGGCATGTGATTCTGTTGGCTATCCTGACGGTCATATTTCGAATCATGCCCTTGCTTCGCAGACCATGACCATGGATTCAGACGCGTAGCTACCAAAAGGCTGCAGAGGTTCTCGGCCCTCAGGGCCCGCTGAATTTTTTTGAAAAATATTAAATATTTGTATTTCAATTCATACGTTTGTTAAAATGGCGATGATAAAATGTTAATTTGTAAATTGTACAAATTTAGATATTTAATTAGAAAATTCTAGAATGTTATCGCTTATATCATAGTTCATGGCAGAATCAAGCCAACTGTCCATATGGCAAGATTGTGCGGCGCACACAGTCGCCAGGAAGCCAAGACGGAAAAATTTAAAAATATAAAATAATAATTTAATAAAATGAAGTATACGTAATTGCTGGTAGTTCGTTTTTTTAAATACAACAGACGTACAAAGGCTATAATAATATAATAGAAGTTCTGCACACAGGCGCCGGGTATTCTCGGCGCGTCACTGGATTTAGAAAGGAGCTGAAGATACTGAATCGATTAAGCTTTTCAATTTAGAGAGTTTTAAGCAAAGACAAAGACGGCAATACATGTCTTAAATTATATTCCCTCGTACTAAAATTATGCGAGACTGGTTCTTTTATAGTTTTTCAATTTTCTTAATTTTATTTCATATCACCGGTAAATCGAATATAATGAGGTTTGAAGTTGTGTTGGTCCTATCATATCTTCCTTATACGCTAGTTTTCGCGTTTATCTGATTATTACCTCTTCAGATCCACAAGATGCTGTGTTATTCACCGAGTTGCTGAAAATAGCTGCCGTTGTGATGTGGACATAAACGATGTTAGAGACGGTTTATTGCGGTTTTACAACATACCCACGTGTGCGTATGTGTGCGTATATTACATATGGCGGCACGTCTGTCTGGTCCGGCCCTGTGCATATAATTGAAGCTGACAGCCGAGACTTGTACGGTGTAATGGGATCGGATTGATTTCGTCTTCACGTTCTGAGCCGCGATCCGGCTCTGCATGTTCGTGTATACTTTTTTTGCCGAAGAAACAATCGGCCGAGTCGTTTCGCAGGACCTCACCTGAGCTATGTGTTTATTATTATTTTTTTGTACCCGGGGCCAAAGGGCCATTTGTTTGAGGCGGCGACCGCCTTTGGGACCCGCGGGACCTCGGAGCCGAAACCTTTTTTGCGACCGCCCTACCTGCCAGGCTCCAAATTAAGTCATTCCCGCGTAGGGCTATCCGAATCTGTTACAACTCAATTTGATACCAGGTGTATTCAAACACAGAGATTAAAAATATAATAAACTTAAATATTTACCTTGAATTACGCAAAGCTCCATATCACTAAAATACACAACGATTGTAATAGTAACTTAAATCAATAAAAACTAATATCTTTTAAATTGAGCTGATGGTGATAATGGCTGATGAAGATATGCATTTCGATGGTTAATTAGAAAGTGAGGTTTTAAATATCGAGCGTGCTGTGAAAGTAACGCATACGTGAGTGAGTACATACTATTATAAAATATTTAAATGTGAATATTTTTTGAGTCTTAAGTCTAAGTAGATTCGGATTTTTACATTATAGAGCACATGGTTCAAGCAGTTCTTAGTCCTTAATATCACAAGCTCAGCCATTTTATATTGTCTTTCTTGATGTCTTTTTTGATGGTCAATGATTTTTAAGGGCATCATAACAGTTTCTTCGTCTTCTTCAATATTATTTTGTGCAAAGCTATTGAAGGATAAGAGCATTCCGGGTGTGTGCTCGTTTCTAAGAACTGATCAGTATTCTGAACGATCCTTCATTTGAAGATACAATATGTACACATATATGTGCATTGTGAATACTTTTAATGTGAAAAACATCGTGCAGAAAGTCGTCTGATACATCTTACTTATGTATTTGTTATAAAAGTATAACTTTTCTTTATCTGCGATATCTCTAAAACAATCGGATCTTATGCCTCAGATTGTGCGGCGCACACAGGCGCCGGAAAATTTGGGCTGCCAAGTGGGATTATTTTTAAATATGAAATAAATTACATTTATCCGGATAGTATCCGGCGCCTGTGTGCAGAACTTCAGTTATTCCCCGGGCAATCACTTGATTTTTAGAAATATTTTGATTTCTTTTCTCTTCGCGCCTTTGTCCGCCGCACAATCTGGCCTTATGGACGCCCCTGATTAAAATCGACATTAAATATAATGAATTATCGCCCCTGTACGTCTGGTGTGCTTAAAAAGACGATCTACGGTTCTAAGTAAGTTCTGCACACAGGCGCCGAGACTATACGGCGCGCTTCTGGTACCAATACACTTTTTCCTAGGCCTACCCTACTTCTTTTTTACAAAAAGTAGCAGGATCCTCACCTCGAGGCCTCTTATACACATTTATATACTTCAGATTGAACTATATATGTACGACTGGGTGTCATTTTGTTCAATTTAATTTTATCCGGTTCGTTGATTCTCTTCGATATATTCATGAACATGTTTTGTTTCTAGATGAATCGGTTCTTCTAGGGATTACTTTTAGACGAGGGTGTATCCTCTATTAAAGTTTAATACTGTCAGCCCTCTTATTATAAGCCAAGGTAAGTACCACGCTATCGAAATACCGCCCTATAGAAGACAGGGCACCTGTAAGGTTTAGTTAAATTTACAGAATACCAGGGCACCAGGTATTCTGTAAATTTAACTAAATCAATACATCAAACATTTTTCCATTCACATATTTTAAATGACTTCACGCCCGCATTTTATATTTTGTTATCAATCAAAGAACCTTTATTTTGGGCGACAATGTATTATGTTGACCATGAAAAGTCAGGGTTTTGTTAAGAACACACGCCGCTTTATAAAAGGGAGCGCTATAGGAGGGTTGTACTAATTGGAATGGAAGTTGAATTACCTTTTCTAATATTTTTTTCTTGAACTATACTATCTATTGTACTGAGTATGTCATAAATTTTGTGTCTAAATTAGGAGATAGTTCTTTAATTTGAACGATTTTCTTGTTGATGTATCTCAATTTTTGACGTGTCAGAAGATCTGAAATATTTTTTTCAGTGCTTTTATATTAATTAGTTATTTGACTTGATGGATGGAATAACAAAAAAAATCAAAAACACCATTCACCCATATAAAGATTAACCAGTGTCAAAACATGACACTGGTTAATTTTTTAATATTATTTCAGTTGGATTGAAATTTATATTATTTGTTTATAATTATTT